>CABFPE010000523.1:539084-554107 GCA_900660155.1 Hofstenia miamia | reverse complement strand
ATGCAAGAGATCAACACTTTTATTTATAAAAAGATTTTTGAGATTTGTTTATTTTGTGAGATGAAAGTGTTTAACAATTTTAAGAAGAAAGCAACAAAAAGTAAAAAAAATTCTAAGCAATTTGAGGATATAATGCACAAATGAGAAACAATAAAAAATTTATGTCCTCAGGTAACATTTGTGAAAATTCACTCAATACTATTTGGAATTAGTAGCCAGATGCAAACACTTACAGGAGGGCTACATATCTGCTCCAGAAAGGGTTGAACACCTTGAATCCCAGGCCTATGCCCTGTATGACACATTTATTGTATTAAGCCTAACAATGTAATTTGAATTTCAACAGAATTGAATTAGCTTTGTTGACAGACTTAAGCGGATATGTACATTAATCAACATATTTTGCAAATTATCCAATCAACAGAAGAAACTATCACAGGCCAGTAGCCAGCATAATCATCTAGGGGGTCGATACGCATTTAGAAGGGGTTTATGGGAATTTCAACTTTATTTATAATATAAACTAAAATTTTACCAAGTCTGTAAACCATTTTATTTTTGCTGCATCCCTGGGCGTACGCGGATTTTCTGACTTGTGAGGTCATCTGTTATAGTGATCAAGTAAGTGATCAAAACCGGGATGAAGCCCCGCAAAATTTTTTTGAAAAGATAGACTAAATATACCTTAGAATTGCATTATTAGCAACCATGTTACAACAAATGCATTAACAAATTTTATTTTTACATGCTTATTTTGCTTTAACTTTTTTGTCTTTGAGGGGTTGCCTGACCTTCCAGAGGGGTTCGACCCCTCCTAACCCCCCGTGGCTACGGGCCCGAACTATCATTGGCGTAAAAGAAAAATAATTTGGGTCGAATAATTGGTATTTTGAATTGGTACATTGGGCTGAGCCGGGCTTGGGCCTAAAAAATCAGCCCAAATCCTGTTTACATTAATGGGGTATGCAGAATTAGATAAAACTATTCTTGGGTGCAATAAATGGAACTAGGTTATTGGTCAACTCATATCCTGTATTAATATTAATTTCACCACTAAAAGTTATAGTAATAACTTTATTCCATAAAATTTAAACATTAAATAAATATTTTTCTTTTTTTTACTGCTTTCAAAACCCTACCATATTCTTTAAAAAACCGTTATATAAAACCTAAACTTAAATTTTTTATTTTAATAATACATTCAATTAATATTTTATATGAAGTTGAAATAAAAGCTAAGCCCATGCTACACGAACAACTTTTGTTGCCAATTTTTGTTGGCCAACGAAAATCGTTCATGTAGCACCCCTCTTCCACAACTAAAATCGGGAGTAATTAGACTAAAGTTGTTCGTTCCGTCCAACTAAAGTTGGTGACAAAAGTTGTTCGTTTGGACGACAAAAATCAGCAACAAAAGTTGTTTGTGTAGCATGGGCTTTATAGCCCGACGGTATATCGATATCGAAACTGATACTCCCGTATTTTCACAATACCAAAAAATACTGATGTCGCAGTATCTTGTCTAAAGGTCCATTGCATAAGCCATGTATATAATATTTAGAAAACGGAATTTTTAAGTAAATATAGTCAATTTTATGAGGTCATAAGCTTGCATTTTTAAGGTAAAAAAATTAAAGCCCTAGTAATTAGTTCTTACTAATTATGTATATATATATATATATATATATAAATTCCAAATATACTATTGATTTTTCATAGTAATACCAATATTATGATATTTTGGTGTGATATCTAACTGAAGCGAACCCAACTCCCAAAATGTTTCTAACCCGGGCCCTAAAAAAGTCAATGCATTCTTTCCATTTATAACGATTCGGTTATAATTATATGAGCAATTGTGGAAAATAGCATTCAGGATGTAAAATGTTGAAAACTACGTTTTTCGTACAAAATTGTCTTACATGGATTTGCAAGTAATTCTAAATTTTTAATGTATACAGGCAAAAATAATACATAGATGTTGCTTTTCACTTAGAAATTTTAGTACTTAATTTTGATTTACGTTTGTTTAGAGAAAACTCCCTTCAAGAGACTAAAAAGACATTAATGTTGGCAAAGATATGATTGTAGTATTGTTGTAATTTAATTAAATTGTAAGCAGTAGCATCATTAAAATCCCAAACATATTTATATTTTATTCTATTTAGCATGCAACTGCTTAACAGTGTTATTTTTCTACATAATTATAATACAGTAGCACTTAATAAAAGTGCACCAATATAATTCCAATGAAATTAGAAGAAATATTTTGTCTTCAAATGACGTAATTGTGTTTTCCGCTAGATGGCTAAGAAAGATGGATAGTGCACCTTTAAATTTCTACATGATGCAGTTGCAATGGGTGTTGATTATGGAATGTTGAGATTTAAAAAATATTGAAGGTTTGCAAAATTTTGAATATATCAATTGCAGGAACACTAAAAAAGGCTAAATAGCTGGAATTGCTGTATCTTAGTGTCCCATATTTGTCAAATAAGTTGCTATCCATGTTTATGAGCTGTACATGTTCTATATATTGTAAACAAATAGATCATGAATAATAGTTTTCCTTAATTTGAAGATAAAAGAAATGGTGTTAACTTGCTATTATAATGTTAACATGAAAGTGCATTCATGTGTTTAAGCAATATCTTGAAAAAACAAATTTTAGTCAGCCTTAATCTGGTATTAAATTGGCAATGAAATATGTATTAAATCCTAGAATTCGTCTAAAAATATTGAATTTCAGAATGAATCTGGTACTAAAATTATAATTGAAATATTGAATTAAGTTTAAATTTATGTGAAACACGAATTTTGTTGTTAGTCTGAAGGAATATTGGAAAAAAATTAAAAATCTGTAGTAAAAATACTAAAAATTTTAGAAATTATTCATTATAATTGCTAAAATTTGCAAAAAATCTGCTTAATGCTAAAAATTGTGCTTGACTTTGATATTGTAGAGTAATTATCAGTCAAAATTAAAATAAATACATAATGTAGACTACTTCTGCAAGAGTAATGTGTAAGGCATTAAAATGCTATTGTTGAAATTATATAAAAATGTGCTTAAAATTTTAATAAAAATTGACCAATGTTGTAATAACCTGCAGTTGATGAACACAAATTTTAATAAAATTAGAAATTTCAATTGAATTTGAATGAAATTTGAATATAAAATGAATGTTTTGATTGACAAAGGAAGTAAGATTACCCTTGAACATGTGTAGAATTTCCTACTGCTGCTACCCTAAAGGGAATAGCAGCAATAGGAACCATTTCAACCCTAGAATGCTATTCTAAAATAATGAAATTCAAGTGAAATTTCTCTTAAATTCCTTGAATTTGACATGCTCTACATATTAATTTAGTAAATACCAGGAATTGATGCAGATTAGTGTCTCATGTTTGTCAAATAGGTTGTCATTCATGCTCATGAGCAGTGCATGTTCTAAATAATATAAAATATTTGAGCATGATGAAAGTCTTATTGAAAATTGTAGATAAAATAAAATCAGCCTGAACATGGGACTAGAATGCTAAACTAAAATTGCATTAATTTGAAGTTAATCAGCCTGAAAATGGCAATAGATACGCAATGAAATATTAAAAAAATTTTAATATTTGCTTAAAATTAAAAAATATCAGCCTGAACCTGGCCCTTTCATTTTTATTAAAATTACATTATGAAAAAATATTAAAATTTGCAAAAAAAATTGAATATTTCAGCCTGAACCTAGCATAAATAATATTAAAATAATGAAAAAATCTTTACATTTTTGTAAATTTAACCTGAAAAAAGTCAGCCAAAACCTGTCATGTGTGATCATCTCAAAGCACATAAAAATGTATGTAAGAACATTTTAAATTTTAAAAAATAAGTAAAATTGCTTTGCAGAAAAATAATAAATTTCAGCTGGAACCTGGCACAAAATTTGTGATATAATACTAAAAGATAATCAAATTTGCATTCATTTTGGTAATTTTTTATTCAAAAATCTTCAGCCTGAACATGGCAATAAAATATTGCAAGAAATTTCAGTTTCTAAAAATTTGCTAAAATTTTTCAGAAATTTGATTTAAAAAACTGGTCAGCCTGAACATGGCATATGTGATCTGCTTGAAAATACGCAAAAATTTATATTAAAAATGCTCCAAAATTGAAAAAATTTTTAAATTTTAATAAGCAATAGAAAAAATGTACAGCCTGAACCTGGCACCAATTGGGGTTGTTGCAGCTAGGGTTACAACCTCAATTAGGGTTAGAGACCCAATTAGGGTTATTACAGCTAGGGTTACAACCTCAATTAGGGTTAGAGTCCCAATTAAGGTTATTGAAGCTAGGGTTACAACTTCAATTAGGATTAGAGACTTAACTAGGGTTATAACTGCCACAGCTACAGCTTGAATTAGGGTTAAATACTTATATAAGCCTAAAGAGTATATCAAATAGTGAATGGCTTCATGAGAAACCGCAGGTTTCGAACTTTATTAAACAATAATTATATCAAGATATCAAATAATTATAAAAATTTTGAAATATTGGCAAATAGAGTAGTCCTTGAAATAGTAATAATGTAAATAATTAGATTATGAGAACCCTTTAGCTTTCGAATTTAACATTATAGATCAAGACATATCTGTGAATACAACATCCAATCAAACTACTATAACATTTTAAGGAAAAAGGGTTTTGGATAAATATTTTCTTTTTTCTTTATATACAAATGACAAAATATAAGAACTATAACGTAAACTTAACTAATGGTCAATTAAATAAATTGAAAAAAAGTGTTAAAATTTCAAGTCCTCTAACTTTAAGGGTTAGTAATACTAGCCAAGGAACTTCCCTTCCATTTCATTTAACAGAATGACAAATAAACCTATTAGAAAAAGCTAAGAAAATACATAAAGCTTTTGATATTAAAATTTCTACAACACAACTTAATGCAATGAAAAAAATGGTGGTGCTTTGGCCCCCTTACTTATGGCAACTGCTCCATTAATTGGAAAGTATGCAGTAGCACCATTAGTTACTGGTGCAATGCGAGCCTTGGGAAAAAATTAAGTCAATAAAGTCTTTGGAAAGGGTTTAAAACAAGCAATTCCAGGAGAAGGTATGCAATTAAATACACCTAAAGCAAATGGGATGAAAAAAGGACTTCCAGGTTCAAAGGGGAAAGGAATGTGATTACATACACCTAAAGGAAAAGGAATGCAGATAAAAAAAACTATTCAGTTTAAATTTTAGAAATCCCTTAAGGAGTTTGGCTCTGTCAATTTTGAGTATTTTGATAGTTTTGGCCTACTTCCATTTCAAAGTATTTTTTCAATATTTAAAGATGTTAAGGCCAATATTGTGTACAACAGTTCACAGTATCAACAAAGTTCTAGTGTATTATGTGGATACTATTGTATTTGGTTTATATATGAAAGATGTAAGGGAAGAGATTATTTCTCAATACTTAATGATCTTTACAAGAGAAAATGTGACAGATATAAAAATAAAGAACATATTGAAAACTATTTTCTAAAAAGTTAACACAGCTAACTGCAGTGAAATTCAAATGTTGTAAAAAATATTTTCTTTTTTCCTTATATAAATGGGATTTAATAATAGTGGAATACCTGAAGCTACACATTCTTATTAAGAAGGTTACAATAATAACATAGAAACAGATGTTAAACTCATAAAATTCAAAATAATTCAAATTGAAAATGATAAGTTAGATATATCAGAGTATAATCTTTTTAATAGAGATTTAAATATGTGCAACAAGAAAATTATAAATGTTTGTGATGGTGAACAAGAAAGGGATACTATTAACAAACAACAAATAGAAGATCATGTTAAAAAAAAATACAAACAATGAAAACAAGATTTTGCAAATTATTAAGCAATCCAATGCTCAATTATTTAGTGTTGAGTCTATGCATAATTTCTATTCAAATTTACAAGTGAATTACCAAAAGAATATTCAATTATTTGAAAGAACTGAAGGTGGAAAAACATTTGCACAGAATTATGAACATGGTTGCAAAAAAGCTTATGCAATATCACAATTCTCTGAAAACATATGTTTTATTGGTTTGATAAAAACTTTGGAAACTACTGGAGCTGCTTATAAAAATCAATTTTTTTAAAACTAAAAGCCCTGAGAAAGGTTTAAATTTTCCTACTTATGGTGATAAAGGTTTTGATAAAATTTCAATAGAAAATGGTTATATTAATGTTAGAGATGCACATAGTTACATTTCACTTTCAGGAATTTGTATCTTATTAAAAAATTGTTATAATATGTTACATTTAAAAAATAACCTTTGTACATTTTAGAGGTAAATATATCTTTAGAACTGCTGAAATTTTGTCTAGCAACATGACTTTATTTACTTTACCAAAAGAAGCATTGCCTCCAAAAACAATACAATTTGCAGTAGTTTGTGAAAAATCAAAAGATGTTTATATCCAAATTACTAAATTTGGTGTATTGTCTGTACACAATTTAGTAATAGAAGAAGCATTTGTTTCCTTAAATAATATATATTTTGATACCACTGATTTGTTTTGGAATGACATTGAATTAAATAGTAGTACTGACAACAGTGATATTATTAAAGGAATGGAATTTGATATTGAATTTAAAAACACTGATATTTCTGATTTGCAACATTGTCAATATCACGTAACTTTTCTTTAGAGGAATATGCCAAAGAAATGAGCACAACTTGCAAAAGTGTGCAAATATAATTAAAATTAATTAGGAACTTGCACATAGTTTAGAATATAATAAATTAATATTTGGACTAGCTACATCTAATGGTATAATTCGGTGTGATATTTCACATGAGAATGGTCTGTTTTGCCTGCTTGCAAGTGATGCAGGGCCTACAAAATGGATTAGTTTGCAAAATTTGACATATTTCCTTCCTAAGACAAATTATTGAAATTAATTTTTTCTAATCTCTTATATAGAAATGAGTAAAAGAGTTCAAATTGTAAGTGAACCAATTATACTGAAAACAGTAAATAATACCAAGACAGGAGAAAATGAAAAACTTATGGAGTGCAATCTATGGGTTGTTCTAATGAAACAAGGAAACGTGAATTAACCAGTCCAAAAGAAGTTTTAAAATATGTATTACATAACTTTGAAATACAAAAATTTAATTATCCTAAGTTAAATCCTGTGATTCTCAAGTCTTGTTTAGCTTACCAACGTCTTTATATGGTTAATTTTGAGAAGAATATTTCTATAAGTGATATATTAGATAAATTCAACCAGGAAATTGGTTTGATTGGTCCGGGAGGGATGCTCAACAAGTGTATTTGAATATTTAGTTGGAACTATTCAATGTTGTCATACACATTCAGTCCTCCATGATTGTTATGGTCGATTTTACAATTAATATGTATTGGGTAGGGGCTATTGCTATGCTATTAAAAATACTTGTAATTTCTTAAAAAAACCTTTTGTTAGGACATCTGACAGGTTTTATGTTTTGCTTAAGAAATAGGGTGTAATTAAAAGGAGAAGCACTGAATTTCATGTAAAAATTTTGAACAACAAGTGGTTTTGAAAACATTTTTGTGATGTCCGTAAAAAGCAGTTTTTATAAAAGGTGCAAAAATTTCTCTAAAACATATAGGTACATAGTTGAAATGGGGTATAATTGAATAATTATTTATATGGGTATGGCTGCAGTTTTTTTACCCCTGGCTGTAAAATCCTGAATTTCTAAAAAACGCTTTTTTTCTTATCATAATCAATAGAAAAGTGTCAAAATTTATTAAAAAGTGATCACTTTTAGAAAACTGCATATATACAACCAGGAGTTTTATTACTACTCCTTATGATCACACTAGTTGAACATGACATAAAATGTGTCGAAAGTTGAAACAATGTCCTTTAAATGTGTAAGCTTCTCCTGGTATCTTCATTGGGCATAATTATAGGAGAGTGTTGCCGGCGTTGGTAGAGGTTGCTTAAAATTGGTTTCTAAGAATGCTTTGAGTTTTATATTCCTGAGAGCATTAAAAGGTATACCTGCCCCTATCCAAGCACTTGCAAGTTCAGAGTTGAAACTGTCTTCGACTCTCATTCCACTTGGTGTAAAAACTAAAGCCATTTGATTCACTTTTTGCAACGAATGTGCCTTGGAGTGCAAAGCCCCGCCAATATGATCAGTAATATGGTTGGTCTTAGAGCAATTAAACGACTTGGCACAATATTGGCAGAACACCAATAATCTGTCCGGCTCTGAATGCAGAATTTTGAGGAACTTATGCTCTGTGACTTTAGAACGCAAATTAAACATAGATGAGCTTTTGCTGGCCATTTTTTTGGAGAATGAACGGAGGAACTAATATTTTATTTACATAGTAATTCATCTAATGGCAACTATATAATAGCATTGTGCTTTAAACAAATCTGATTGGCTAATTAAAATGGCCACTCTATGTTTACATCTTTGCTGCAATAACTCAAAAAGTAAACAGCATGTTGCCAGAATATTTTCACAGAGAATTTTAGGCTGGGAATTACGGACTGCCCATCTGGAGGGTAGATAACAATTTGTTGTCAAGCAAACGGTTTTATCTTAGCAACAAATTGTTACCTTGATCTTACTCTCCAGGTCAGGTGGGCAGTAAGTAATTCAATTTGTGTGCCAAAGTCGTTTAATTGAAAACCAATTTTAAACGACCTCTACCAATGCTGGTAAGCATTGGGTATCATATCACATCTGAACTTCTTGAAGACAACTAAAAGAAAGGAAAAAGCCTCAGCCCCAAAGTATCATATGGAAATACAGATATTTAGTTTCATCCGGTGCAATGAAATAAAATGTGGAAAAATTGATACATAGTATGGCAGAAATGGACAATTTCACAGAATTGTAAACGTTTTCTGCCATTTTCTGAATCCTTTTCACTGGAATCGTACCACGGTTTTAGTCCCTTTTGGCTCTCTTTTCGACGGAATTTTAGCGGTTTTTAACGGTTCAGTGCCGGCGAAAATTAAGGTCCCTGGCAATAAATGTCTACTATTACTGCAATGATTAGTGATAGGGTGAGAAATCGCTCTAACCAATAGAAATTAAGAACCTCATTAACGAGCAACCTTCCCATTACTTGAAACATAGGCCAATCGCATTTAAATAAAATCGTTTGATTTAATGATAATGAAGGCATATAACTACATTGTTTGCTATCATTAGGGCAACCTCATTCCAGAGCTTCGAAAAAATTTATTGCAATGTAATTAATTGCAATGAACTGTAGCAATTAATTTATTGCAAGTGTGTCAAAAATCAATTAATTATTTTTTTTGCACCAATTAATTGCAATTATTTACAAGCCATATTTGCATCTAGATTCCATTTGCTTATTTTAACATGATAGCCAATCAGCAGGCAGTAATCTGCCATCTTGTCCGACAACGTGTAATTTCAATAGACTTTGTATCTGTATGTAATTTTACATTCAATTTAGGCATCGCGGCAATGCAATAATAGTATTATTTTAAAACACGTTTTCAAATTGTACATTGTTATTTTCAGATCTTTTGCCTTCACCACGAATACAAAAAACATTGTTGCGTATTATTTTTCACTGTGTGATGACACAACTTCAACATTTTTCAGTAAGTCTGGATTCTGCTTCAACGTACTTCTGTCAGTCTCTGCTACAAAGCAATCTGGAAATGCAGTTGTTCCTTTGTGTCAATAAGCAGCATTGGTTTCAAAAGCAATGCAATCATAGAACATTTAACAAGTCATTTAACATTTAACAAGTCATTAAAATTTACATTTCCAATAAATAATGTTTGGATTATATATGTTTTTGCCCAGTTTAAGCAATTTACAAATGGTGTTTACAAATCACAATAATTGCAATTAATTGCAATTAATTGCAATAATTGATTGTAATTTTGAATAATTGCAATAATTAATTGCAATGAACTTAATTGATTGCAAACCTTGCAATTACTTTTTTCGAACCCCTGCCTCATTCCGCCCTTTATTTCTGCCCTTTTAAAAAAAAATTCTGCCTATAATCTGCCCTTATAAAACAACAAATTACAACGCAAAATTCAATTTTTTCACACGATTTTAAACACTAAGGTTACAGAAAATACAAATATAGTACTGCACATTTTCTCGCAAGAAATTACGGTCACAGGTTAGCACCTTTTTAATTTTGTTAAAAGTTGGCTCAACATTCGCCGAACACCCCAGGCAGTTTAGGAGCTTGTTTATTTGTCGACCCTTCCTTCGATTATTGCTATGAGGTCTAAACTGTCGTCAAGTCGTTTTCTCAAATATTCCTTCACTGGATCATCTTTGTCCATTTCAGAAAGGAATTTTTTTATAATGTTGTAGAACGATTTTATTGTTGATTCGCCATGCTCCAGCAATTTAAGATAATCCGGGATTTTTTTGTATTGTTGCAATTCGATGAGACTCTGAAACACAGTCGCCTGCAAAATAGTTTCCCTTGCACATTGTATGAGTAGGATGCCAGTCCAAATGTCAACAATTTCTTTGACAACCTCCCAGTTTTCAGCGTAGTAGCAAGTTGCCTCAATGCAGGTACTCAAATCATTAGAAGAAATTTTTTTGAAATTCGCTGGATGGCGTCGTAAAATATTGAATTAGTATTATATATTAGAAAATATATAATAATTGTTATTATGTTTATAATATTTGAATTCATCAGACATATTTTCATTTCAAATAATCTACATAATTTTTTTTATCTTAATGTAATACCAATTTGGNGCTGGTAAGCATTGGGTATCATATCACATCTGAACTTCTTGAAGACAACTAAAAGAAAGGAAAAAGCCTCAGCCCCAAAGTATCATATGGAAATACAGATATTTAGTTTCATCCGGTGCAATGAAATAAAATGTGGAAAAATTGATACATAGTATGGCAGAAATGGACAATTTCACAGAATTGTAAACGTTTTCTGCCATTTTCTGAATCCTTTTCACTGGAATCGTACCACGGTTTTAGTCCCTTTTGGCTCTCTTTTCGACGGAATTTTAGCGGTTTTTAACGGTTCAGTGCCGGCGAAAATTAAGGTCCCTGGCAATAAATGTCTACTATTACTGCAATGATTAGTGATAGGGTGAGAAATCGCTCTAACCAATAGAAATTAAGAACCTCATTAACGAGCAACCTTCCCATTACTTGAAACATAGGCCAATCGCATTTAAATAAAATCGTTTGATTTAATGATAATGAAGGCATATAACTACATTGTTTGCTATCATTAGGGCAACCTCATTCCAGAGCTTCGAAAAAATTTATTGCAATGTAATTAATTGCAATGAACTGTAGCAATTAATTTATTGCAAGTGTGTCAAAAATCNATATTTGAATTCATCAGACATATTTTCATTTCAAATAATCTACATAATTTTTTTTATCTTAATGTAATACCAATTTGGCAAGCCCTGTTATTATATTACAGCTGCTTATGCAAATAACTGTACTTAGTTTGCAATTGTTCTTATTAATTATATATAGAATGAAGAATATCTTATTGTCATGATTCCATTTTTAGAGATAAACGCAATTGTACATCTACATTATTAAGATAAAGCTTTTTAATTATAGTAGTTACTTAAATTAAAATTTATGTAATGCTTACACAAAAATTACTACTATCTGATGATATAGTAATAATATATTAAATAATAAAATTGTGACATCATAAATTTAGAAACTATGGTTATTTGGAACCCATGCTCGACTTAGCTTACCTACATAGTATTTTTGCAAAAGCGAACGTTCTATTTATAACCCTATTATGGAAAAAATTACATGATATTTCATTGGCAAGCAATCTTTTAAGTTGCCACCAATAACACAAACGTAATCAAGGCATATGAACTGATATACCTAGCAGTAAAAATCAATCATAAATGTTTGTTTTAATTATATTCAACACTAAGGGCTTTCCGAAATAATTACCGAGTAAAAAGTAGGCGACATTAAGTACATATGCTTACAACTATTAGTGACTTATTTGAACTATTACAAATTGGCAGCTAAGGTGCTAGACTGACTGCAGTTTACAAATACTAAATATATTGCTAGCTTATATTTTAACTTTGTCAACACGTGCCAGGCACGCTTAAACGCCCGTACTTGGCGCCTATATTATAATATAATATATATATATATATATATATAATATATATATATATATATACGTATAATTAAATTTAGAAAAATTTGTATACCTTTGTTATGAATTATGTAAAACCCAACTTGGATTGCGTTTACTAGAGAATAGTTTTATATTTAAATACACTGTCAATTTAACAGGTTGGGCAGGGTCGAGTAAGGTAATGAATAGTGTAGGGTTAGATAAAGGTTATTTTATTGAATGCAAATCACAATCACTCATAAAGGAATATGTGTGCAGATATTGCTTAAACAGTGCTTATTAATAATTCCAGTAAATTAGGTCATTATTTTCCAAAACCCATACATAGTGTTTCATCCCAAAAATCGAATTATATTAATACAAATGTCATTTAAATTATTTGATATTAGGAATGAATGTATTTCAAAATTTCGAAAATATATCATTGTTGACAGTGGCGAAGCCAGGGGGGCTACGATGCCATGCCCTCCCCCTTGGGTTGGTCAGCTATATCGTATTTCACAATTTTTTAATCCGTCCTGCTCCTTCATATTACCGTCCTTCAGTTAAGAATACGTGATGGCAAATTTCTGCCTTTCTTCTTTTTTGGGTGGGTTCAATTCGATTTTGAGTAAAAATCCTCGGTTTTGGTTTGCTTCAGTTTGTTTGAAAAAATAATGAATAACAGAAAAATAAATGCAGCAACAATTTTTCTACATAAAATTGCTTCGAAAATGAAATATAAGTTTAATATTAAACACGCTATAGCTCAAAATACTTAATTTTTTCTTAACTTTCTTTTTTACAGGTGTCCCTAGTGTACTTCTTTTCTGCTTGTAACCCATGTCATAGTAATTTAGTGTTCATGTCCATTGACTAAGCGCTCTTGCTTCTTGTATGAACTAAAATCAGGCTATAGGCCTAGTGTCTCTCTGCTTTTGCTTCTGGTCATATTCGCTTTAAATAATATGAAGTAGCGTCACAGCCAAGAGTGAGAAGTCACCAAGGATTTGTCGAAGTTTATTGAAACATTCAATAGTGGGATAAATCAATTGAATTGGCGGATGCTCTAAGAAATAACCTGATACACGTTCAATATCAGAATAAAACAAATCTTCATAACCTTCAGGTTAACTACGGCAGCTTCTGGTGATGCCTAAACAAAATATTATGCTTCCACCACCGAATTCAGTTTTTATATTGAAATCATAATATTGACATTATTTCGCATCATTGTCATCTTCTGTCACACACCTGATATTATGATGGCAAACATAAAAAAAATTACAATGATTACAGCTCCTACATAAGGTAACTATGACACAACCAAATTTGCCTTAGTGATCATGATTGCTGGCTACATCTTGTATTCTAGAACAATTTCTACTTTGTGCTAACAGAATTGTATGAATTATATGAAGCATTAGTAAGCTTTTTCAGAGTTGGACATAGGGTACTCGACTCTACCCGACCCTTTGTCATGTATCAGGCCGGGTTAGAGCAAAATAATTTGAATTTCGGACGTGTCTGGTACACTCAGAAAGCAGCCTACGTCGGGTAATTGTCGGTTATGATAACATGGAGAAAATGCCACATTTCGAATTTATTTTTTGCAATACATGAGTATTTTGGTTTCTTTGAGTCGGATACAGTTCATTTATTGAATGCTCATCACTGCCTCCGTTTTTATACATAAAGCCATTTATAACTAATAATTTAATACCCTTTTTGAATGAATATATATTTTCCTTTTCAAGACAGTAATATTTGACATATAACAAAAACAAACCTGCTGTCATAATATTTTATAAGTAACAAACAGTCTTTATAACTAATTGCCGACCATTGGCATCTTAAATAATTAATTCCTACAAGTCATATACGACCTCATTACCTCGATTATAATTTCGAGAAAACTCCATTTTTAGAGAAAAAGATATATATGTTTTAGGATGAAATATTAGTCAAAAGTTCCACTTCTGAGAAAATTGAGAATGACTGACATGTAATTTTATAGCTCTTTGTGTACTTTTTGAGTAAAATGAACAATGGAAATATTTTTACTTATGGAAACCAAATCATTATATTAGACAAGTTCCGGTAAAGATTAAAATTATATATAGTTGGCTGCAAAAAAAATGAGACTAGAAAAAAGGCATATTACTTTTGAACTACTGAACGTAACAACTCAAGAAATGTAAGATTTTAAAGATACATTAAAGGACTATAAGTAAAAAGCATCAAAGTCTAATTTGTTTTCCTCCTGTAGAAATAACTTCACTCAAACGAACTGAAACTGATTTCATTAAATTGGACTTCATTTCAGATGTCAAAATGTGTTGACTTTCGTGGATTTTTTCTTTTAAATCGGATATATTTTTCGGATTTTTCTTCTCAACGTCATTTTTCAATATCTGCCACACGTTTTCGATTGGAGAAAGATCAGCAGAACTTGGTGGCCATTGCAAAAACTGGATATTATTTTCAGAAAACCAATTTTTTGTCTTTGCTGACGTGTGCGGGGTTGCTCCGTCCTGTTGGAGTATCCATCCATCATCATATAAAGCATCAGCATAAGGCATAAATTCAGCTATAATTTGGCAATATCTTTGACTGTCGATTGTGGCTTTTCCGTCTAAAATTTTCAAATAAAACCCACGATAGGAAAGTGCTCCCCAAACCATAATTTTTTGGTCGAACTTTGGAACCGCTTTTGTTGGTCTTGGACATTTCTTTGACGACCACACTTGTACTTTGTTTCTGTGTAGTTGAAATACGCACTCATCAGTTATCCAAACATCTTCAAAAGTGTAGTCTTTCCAATCTTTCACGAAATTTAATCTTTTTTCTTGATGTTCTTTTG
>CABFPE010000523.1:506321-517151 GCA_900660155.1 Hofstenia miamia | reverse complement strand
GGGCACATCTTCAGGTGATCCCATAATTGTATGATACCGTACCATAATTGGCACCTGTGGTAAGAATGTGGACGCATTACAAAGAGGTTGAATTAATTCAATTAATAGAGGGCAAACCCTGTCTATGGAACATAGATTGTCTTGAGTATAAGCACTCTAGCTTAAAACAAATTGCCAGGGAGGAGATTGCAGACATTCTTCAATATCAGGTAAGATTAAATCTATATGAATTGTACCTCATTGTATATAATCATCATGTCAATTCCTTTAAATTAGTTATCATTCTATATCACCAGCATATTCAATTTTGAAACATATCTCAAAGTTTTTAAACATCTAATTTCTTTAGTTTAAATTTTCAAATAGCGCATAGTTCATTCAATGCATTTTTTTCATAAAAACTGAAATAATTAAAGTCACTTAATATGTTTAGGGAATAGTTATTATTGGGAATATTTGAAATTTCATTGCATTTAAACTTTATATATTCTACAAGAAAATTCTTATTTGGATTATAAGTCACATTAATTCATGTTAGGAGGAATTTGTAGGTGATTTAATTTCAATCCATAGAGATTCAAAAACAGAATGATCTGTTTCAAGATTTTTTTTTCGTATTGGATTTAATTGTTTTTGGTACAATAATCATAAGACCACCATCTCTACTATCCCTATTTTTAACAAAAATCTCAAAGATTGTGGGGTTTGGATTGAACAAATTTGGATTAATTTCGTTGTTTAACCAAGTTTCTGTAAAAGTGAAATTGAATTTGAACCAAATTGTGTTGCAATTGTAAGAAAGTGATTTCTATTTGAATTCAGACTTCTGGCATTTAAATAAATATACTTAAAATTATCTTTATAATGATTTGCTAAATTTTCAAGATTACATTCATGTACGATTGGGCCAGGATTTAATTCTATATCTCCTGCTAGAATAATTAAATTATTATAAAAGTAATCATGGATGAAAATAAGAAAATTTTTGCTAAATTTTAGTAATAATTCATAGTAGTGTGTGTGTGTGTGTGTTTGTATGTGTGGATGTCTCACTTGTATATAATATAATTTTACATTTTTAAGGAGTAATGCAAATAAAAATATTTTTTTCCAAAAGTTTACCTCATTCATTGGAATAGCTGACGGTGTAGGGTGGGGTGAAAAGCGGGTGTCGGCAGTAGAGCACAGCATGTATTGTTGGATGCTGCTTTGGCGTACGAAAATTCGGGTTGACGCAATGAACTGTAATGATTTGGATGAGTCGACAGAGGGTGAAAGTAATTCTTAGATTGCGGTTGAAGACTGAGTGACCTTTGCGAGACAGGTGAATACCATCATGAGCAAGAAGAGTGGAATTGATTTAGTGTGGCGAAAGAAGGAAATGATCAAAGACTGGAATGACACTGAGACGACGTTGAGAGAAACTTCTAATGATTTGATTACATTGTTAGATTGCAAAGTTCTTTGAGAGATTATGATCAGCACAGACAGGGTTAATTTCGAAAAGGTAGATGTGATGAGGTGTGAATTTCTTCTTGACTTCTGTGATGATGTTTTGTAGCTTTTGGCGGAACGTGTTAGGATTGAANGGATTAATTTCGTTGTTTAACCAAGTTTCTGTAAAAGTGAAATTGAATTTGAACCAAATTGTGTTGCAATTGTAAGAAAGTGATTTCTATTTGAATTCAGACTTCTGGCATTTAAATAAATATACTTAAAATTATCTTTATAATGATTTGCTAAATTTTCAAGATTACATTCATGTACGATTGGGCCAGGATTTAATTCTATATCTCCTGCTAGAATAATTAAATTATTATAAAAGTAATCATGGATGAAAATAAGAAAATTTTTGCTAAATTTTAGTAATAATTCATAGTAGTGTGTGTGTGTGTGTGTTTGTATGTGTGGATGTCTCACTTGTATATAATATAATTTTACATTTTTAAGGAGTAATGCAAATAAAAATATTTTTTTCCAAAAGTTTACCTCATTCATTGGAATAGCTGACGGTGTAGGGTGGGGTGAAAAGCGGGTGTCGGCAGTAGAGCACAGCATGTATTGTTGGATGCTGCTTTGGCGTACGAAATTTCGGGTTGACGCAATGAACTGTAATGATTTGGATGAGTCGACAGAGGGTGAAAGTAATTCTTAGATTGCGGTTGAAGACTGAGTGACCTTTGCGAGACAGGTGAATACCATCATGAGCAAGAAGAGTGGAATTGATTTAGTGTGGCGAAAGAAGGAAATGATCAAAGACTGGAATGACACTGAGACGACGTTGAGAGAAACTTCTAATGATTTGATTACATTGTTAGATTGCAAAGTTCTTTGAAAGATTATGATCAGCACAGACAGGGGTGATTTCGAAAAGGTAGATGTGATGAGGTGTGAATTTCTTCTAGACTTCTGTGATAATGTTTGTAGCCTTTGGCCGAACGTGTTAGGATTGAACTTGAGTGCATCAATTAGACCGGTGTTGAGCATCACAGTGTCGACGTGAGTACTTTAGAATTGCGTGATTTTTTGTTAAAACTGCGGTGCTACTTCCTGGGTACGANAATTTCAAAAAAAAACAAAGTAGTCCATAGCCTATTCATCTTTAAAGGACTTTATTAGATGTAGTTTTTAATTTGGAAGCTAATGAACTAGGTGTGAAGTCGATCCAAGCATTTTTGCTGAGAAATTACAAACGACGAATATATGTGAAAATCAGCAAAAAAAAATTTTCATTTTAGATTTTTAGACCCATTGATCCAGTAGGATATATTGTTGAGGGGGTACTGAGATACACTAATTGAAAAAATTCGAATATTTTGCATTCTCCTCAATTTTAAACCCCAAAAAACGATTTGTTGTTTGTAACAGTCTTTGTTTCAGAATTCGTCGTTTGTAATGAAGTTTCACCATTGGTATGGTACAAATGACCTATATATATATATATATATATATATATATACTTATTAGTGTATCGTTTAATATTACTTTAAGATGGACGTATATGACAGACATTCGTAGCGAATTCAATGCTGGCATCCAACATGTTCATGCATAGCTGCAAAAGTAAAAAAAATTTAAGAACCTGTTTATTAACAATATAGTTGACTGCTTTACTGCTACATATTTAAAACTTGTTTGATATTCAACATTAGTTGAATTATTCCTTTTGAACAGATATGGTCAATTACAATGCTCCTTGTTTCACAAAAGCAACCATTTCTTGAAATTAGAATTGCAATAAATATGGGTGTGGTGAATAGAGGGCCTCCTTGTAAAAATTTATTTGGGGCGTAGCTCCATTGCATATAATGGTAAGATCAAAACAGTTTAATTAAATTCATTTAAAGGCAAACCTAAAGCTGAGAATTCATACAAAGTGTACATCAAAAAATTTAACACAGTCAAGCTATGAAAAACGAATGAATGCTACTAAAAAATGTATGAATTTTTGAACAATTCATTTGGACTTTAAAAAATATGAAAAACCGCATTTGTCAAATCACAATTACTAGCTTTGATTGATTGCGCAACTGCCCTCTTAAAACAATTGGTTTTTGTATGTGATATTTTCAGTATTTTATGTTTTTTTTAAACATTTGCCATCGTTTTAGAATATTATATAGCGAATTGCTACGCAATTTTTGATTATAATTACTGAACTTTGGAAAAAAACTTCCTGATTATTATGTTAGTAATTCACAAATGAGATTTTAGAGAAATAATTTCCTGAAATTTCATATTTCAATGCTTTTTATTAACCAAGTAAAAGCTATATGCAAACTAAAATTTTACTGAATTTTTAAGGCATTTTAACAAAGCCCAATAAATTTTAACAGACCAATAAATGTTGAAAATGTCTTTCAAAATAATATAAATTTTGCAAACGGGACATTCTTCATAATCACATCAAAGGAAGTGTATTACATTCTTTCAAATTTGAAGGAGGAAACTAGCAATTCAGTTTTCTTCTGAAAGGGAGCCTGCCATTAAAAATGAATCATTAACTGAAAAAGCTAAAACTTCAATCTTCAATAATAACCAACGTCATATCAAAATATTTTAGCTTGTACAAATTTTTAAACTTTATTGAATTGGGCTATATTTTAACTCAGGACAACTATTGCAGAAGTTTATACTCCGTTATTCAAAGCAATTATTTACAAATATTTATTTTCTTTTTTTGAGCTTGTCAAAACCTAGAACATGCGTGCAAATTTAGTATAATGCTGCAAGCAGAAGTTTTTGCCAGATTCAACATTGAAAATTACTTCTTTGCAAAAATGAAATATGATTTGATACAAAGGCAAGTCAATTCATGCTTGGATTTTTGAAAGCAAATTTTATGTATATTAAATTGAAGTTTCAACTGGTTACTATTTTTTTTAAAATCATTAAATATCTGAATAATGCTAGATTAAAACGAAACGCTTGTGACTGAAAGAATTTACCAGTCTAAGCAAAGCTTAAGCATTCTTCAAGAATGCCACTTAATAATTATCCTCAAAAAGCTGGTGGCTTTTTCATAACAAGTCGGTTTCCCAAATTTTTAAATTGTTGGTGACTGTGCCACATGAAAAGGTAAAAATGGCATTACTTGAGGTATTTGAAAACTGAAAAATTATTTTATGATGAAAATTCCATCTCTTAAAGTTCTGTAAAATTACTCTCTATAATTAAGGCTCAAATATTCATGATTTTTAAATCCCATGGGGTATCAGCTAACCGTAAACGTTTCATTAGACAGTTAGACTGCTCAAGCCCAACTAAGGGCTAAGTAAGTGATCTTGGCACCTAAAACGTCTCTGGCAGAGCATAATTTCAAAACGTAAATGAAAGAGGAGACACTTTTCTATTATGTTGTTTTTTTAGATGTTAAAATTTCATCTGTAATATTACCTGAAAAAACCTGGTCTCCTTTTACACGTTTTCAAAGAAATTTTTCAAAGCCTAGTAGGAAATTTAGAAATCGTAAGCCATGGACACATCTATTGGTGCATGTGCACAAACGTACTGCGGAAAATTTATTCTAAGGCATATTGCTATGGCTGAAGTACTTGAAAAGATTGACTATTTATTCCTGAAAATATCGATTTTTAAAAAATGACTTAAATACACTTCACACCTAACATTCATATAATTCTAAGCTTTAGAGCACATGGGGGAACGCTGAACGCAACTTCAACTGTTTCCTTATATGCATAGATTTCCTGCCACTGATAAACTGAACACATTAAGAAAGTAATTAATTCTCATAATGCTAGTCTGGCATTTTGAATTGAATTTGTTGATGAAGATAGCAATATAAATACTCATTTTTTAGAATAATGTGTGTATAACTAAAAAAATAATAAAAGCATTATATTAATTTTTACACATTTATTTTGCTAGCAATATTTTGGGACAAGCGAAACAATATTATGATAAAACTTCTATCAAATTTAGGATAAAACTTTATTTCTCAAAGGGGCTTCTCGAAATAGGGTTAACGACGGTTTTATATGCATTGTAATACCAGTTATAAGAAAATTATGAGCAAAAATTATACTTTAACCCTTTTCTGGCCACTGTTCCTTACAATGAACAAAACAAAAAACTGAAAAAGCTCAGTCCATGATATAGATAGGAGATGCTTATTATCCTGTGGTTAATTTGAGAGAACTTAAAAAATTTTTCAATAAGTTATAAAAATTATGCAACTGCAAAGATGGTTGAGATTAATGATATGTGTTGTGGTTACTCAAACAATCGACAGACTGATGAGTGGGTATGGCCACACTCCGGGTCCGCACCTTGATCCTTAGAAGTGTGCTACTAGGGCTGGTTTGATCGTGAGAAACCTCTGGCAACCCCTGACACACAGAGTGCTAATCTTTGTTGAGTCTCATCAAGAGAACGAAGCCGAAGGCTGAACTTTAGTTGAGGCTACTAATGGTGGTAACTAAAAACAGCACCTGCTGGCTACTATAAAGATCCGAAAAATTTTTTACCCATTTTCACATAAAAAACAAATTTGAAGTTCAAGCCAATTCTGATTTTAAGAGATTTCCTGCTACTGTGATAAAGTGAACACATTAAGAAAGTAATGAATTCACATCATGCTAGTCTGACATTCTGAATTGAATTTTCCGATGAAGATAGCAATAAAAATATTTATTTTTTTAGAATAATACGTGTATAACTAAAAAATAATAAAAGCATATTGATTTTTACAAATTTATCTTGCTAAAAATATTTTTGAAAAGTGAAATAATATTATTATAAAACTTCTATTAAATTAGGCATAAAACATTATTTCTCAAAGGTTGTTTCTCGAAAAAGGGTTCGCTAAGTTTTTATATGCACTGTAATACCCGGGATAAGGAAAGTATGAGTAAAAAACTACACTTTAACAATCTCACGGATACTGACGGATTGCAGCAATTCTAGTGAGTTTAAATACCCAGGGCTTAATATTGAGTGATTGAACAAAACAGCTTTCGGAAAGCCTCTCACGTCCTTTGCAATTTTACCTTGTTTTGCAAATAACTACCAGACAGATTTTGTCAAATTCCACTGATGGACGTTCCGTAAATCCATCGGATTATCTTTAATGCATCTAAAAGCCTGGATATGATACGATTCACTTTAGTTCATTGCAACTATTAAAAATTAGGTTTCTGGCTATTCGTTTTCAAATATGAATTGCTGATGATATGGCTGAAAATACAGTCAATTAATACCAAGCATGGCTGGGTGTGATTTCAGAATTTTATACCCAGATCTGTCAAAATTAAGCCCCTACCAGCCACAATTCGCAATCACACGTTGAGGAATTTACTCTACATGTTTTCCTATAAATACTACTAAAGGTGGGTTTACAGCTTATCAATGAATTATAATACCTCTAAATTGAGAAGAATGCATTGTTGTTGATACGCTGTTTACAGCGTCTCAATTGAACTTGTTTATCACACTTTTATTTGTTATTGATACAACGTTTACAGCTGACTAATCTCAGTTGAATCTTATAATTCAAAACATTTGGGATTAGAGATATCCCACAAAAACGTTTATTCTTTAACTTTTTCAAGCAATTGGGTCGTGATCCTTTCCTGTTGCATGCCTAGTTTCGAATGAATATAATTGATTCAATGTTTACACTAGCGTAATGACTAATTATGAAAGGAATGAAAGACGAAATATCAAAAGTGGTTTGATCACGTCTTTCATCTCAATTGTGGAAATATGATCGTCTTTCAAGTGTTTACAGCAGTATTAGCGCAATTGATAAGCTCGATTACGCATTCTTTTGATTTCATTAGTTTTATTAATTGATCGTCTTTCACAGCTGTTTACAGCTGAATTTGTGCTAATTGAGCACTCGATTGCGAAATATTATATTTTATTGATAAGCGCTGTAAACACACCTTAAGTCAATTTCAAAATTTCTGAAATTTGCCAACTACTGAGAAAATTGTTCTAAACTCTGCACAAAATAGCATTGATATGACATGCACAAAACTCAGAACAGTACTGCTGTTAAATGTTGTAAGCTGTTACAGCAAATAGCAAACAAGTGCTGTTTAAAACAGCAAATAAAATTAACCCATATTAGCATATTATCTGTGTTGTCCACACACCAACAATGTCTTCAATCTCTTCAAGAGTCCATCAAAGACTCATAATAATTCAGACAAAAGCAGTAATCATTGATAGTTGCAGCTTCTAGGATTCAACAAACCCCATTCATAGAATGTGATCCAATTTATCAAATATATTTTATATTTGGATACTCATAATTCTTCACAATTGTATTATATTTCTCACTCTATATTGTCTTCTAAAATTTTCAAAACATTTACAAACACACTGGGTATTATAACTAGAGGCAACCACAGGTTAATAAAGTCCACAATGTCCTATATTTCCATTTTTTGCGAAATTCCATAACAGAAGTTATTTAAAGCAATCAATACAATTGGTTTGTGCAATTACCTAGAATTGCACATCTAGATCTGGAAGATATAAGTTCTGTGAATGGAAATTTAAGTCCACTGAAATACATGCTATTAGAAAACGAGCAGCTTTTCAAGTGTTAATGCTGAAAGAATCTTCGTAGAACTTATTAAAATTTTACTCCCAGTAATATCGAGAAGTACTTTGAATCATATTTCAACTATTTATACAATTGATTTGTATATTATTTACTTTTATTTGTTTTAATTAACTGTTTTAACGTACCGTTTTCAGGTTCAGTAGTTCAATTTGTAGGGCTATAAAGTTAAGTTTTTTAGGTTTGAAGATAAATTTTTTAAGTTCATTTTAGTTGCCCCTAATTAACATATGATGTGTACAGTGTACGACTTGTTTTGTAGATAAGTTATCAATTTTAAAATTCGCCTTGAAGCTCTGGTTTATACCCCGTTTACACGTGACATGAGACATGCATGTCTCGTGTCACGTGTAAACGGGGTATTAGTAGTTGTTTTAATAGTTTCTTTCACAGCACAATGCTTTTCTTTTAAATCTGTTTAAAAACAATGTTATTCTTTTTTCTCTATTGGTTTACACAAGGTTATTCTTTTTTCTCTATTGGTTTACACAAGCTGTTAACAATACAAGAGTTGCTGTTAACAGATTCTTTAGCTGTTAACAATAAAATGGGAAAGCCAGGACCCTTGATATGCACATGCACAGTTAGTTAGGAAAGCCTATATAAATAATTTTTTGATTGAAGCTTATCAAGATTAATGAGATTAAGAAACAGTAAACTTGAAACCCCTTAGTCCCTCATGTTGCATACTGCTGTGCCAACAATCCCATGTATGTAGCAATTGCATGGAATGAACAAAAACTAATATTTGGCTTATTGCTTTTTTCACTTCACAAATATTTAATGCAAAGGTTTTAAAACAGTGTTTGAAATATACTTTTTGTATTTTTCAAAAACTTCTTCAAATCCATTGAGAATTTTGTGGGATTTGTTCATTCATAATTTATAGCCGACTTTCAACTGAAAATGAGCAAAACTTGCATTTTTTGTAAATGTATGAAACGAAATTTGAATTTTGATGAGTTTATCATAAATCAACTTTTTCTTTAAAAGAGCAAAGCTACATATTTTTACCATTTAGAGCATTTCAAACACTTAAAAAATTTAATAAATCGACCCTAAATATATGATCATCATAGGGTATTATATACACATTTATCTTCATTTGTCGCCTACCTGAGTGCATAATTTATTCATATCTATCTTATAGCAGAATTTTGATTTGAAAATCTCAATACTGAGTGTTATTAGTTAGCCCTAATTTAGATGTTCAATAGCCAAAGAATCACATGAAGCAATACTCCAAGAAGATGTAGAAACTGAGAACACTAGAAAAAATGAATGTGACAAATGTGACTACGTATGCACTAAATTTAGTTATCTCAAATATCATCAGCTTTCACACTCTGGAAGAAGGTTCTATAAATGTGATAGATGTGAATATGAAAGCAACAGAATTGGTACTTTCAAAACTCATCAGTTGACACACTCTGAACTAAAACTTTTTAGATGTGATAAATGTGATTATAGGTGTACAACTTCTAGTGATCTCAAAAAGCATCAATTTACACATTCTGGTATAAAGCCATTTAGCTGTGACAAATGCGATTATAGGAGTACAAGGTCTAGTGATCTCGAAAGGCATAAATTGATACACTCTGGTGTAAAGCTATTTAAATGTGATCAATGCGATTATAGTTGTATAAGTTCAGGTAATCTCAAAAGCCATCAATTGACACATTCTGGTGTAAAGCCATTTAAATGTGATCAATGTGATTATAGATGTTCAATATCTACTCATCTTAAACAACATCAATTTACGCATTCTGGTATAAAGCCATTTAAATGTGATCAATGTGATTATAGGTGTACAATTTCTAGTGATCTCAAAAAGCATCAATTTACGCATTCTGGTGTGAAGCCATTCAGTTGTGATAAATGCGATTATAGTTGTATAAGCTCAGGTAATCTCAAAAAGCATCAATTGACACATTCTGGTTTAAAGCCATTTAAATGTGATCAATGTGATTATAGATGTTCAATATCTAGTAATCTCAAACGACATCTCAAAAGACATCACCTCAAGCCTTCTTCAAATCAAATCAAATCATACATCTACTAGATATATTTATTGCTTTGAAATTGTCATTTTATGAATGTGTTTTATTTAGATAACCCAGCAATTTCTGTAATACATTTTCAAGCCAGTGTTATTATTATAATACCTTCTTTGTAATGCCATAAATTTACACAAAATGACTNTGTTAAACTATGAAAAATTTGCATTTTATGTTTGCATAGAATTTCAATTTTAATTAAAAATCTACAAAATATGCACATGATAGATAAAATTAAGGAAATACACATTCATAAAAAATATAGTTTTATTTTTATTATGAAATGCTTTGTCTTATTTTAATTTAATTTTTTTAAAATAGGTTTCCAGCTTTCATGATCCTAGTTAAATAATAACAAGTTGTGTCTATATATTTTGTGACAAAAATATTTGTTTTGTATGAGACAATTAGGTAGAAAGTATGATTGTTGTAATTATATTAATTCTTTAAATGGACTCCACACGGTTTTCTTAAGCTCTTGTTAACAACCATATCTACATTACATCCGATGTTGATAAAAAATTAAATATAAAGACTCAGTAAAAGTAAATTTAATGAAAATTCAACAAAACTTTGATAAAGTCTTAATAGTAATAACAATTTATCATGAACCTCTGAATTACTAACTGGACTGGAACCAATCAAATTTATGCAATCACTAACCGCAAGATTTGGCTGATC
>CABFPE010000523.1:465805-476040 GCA_900660155.1 Hofstenia miamia | reverse complement strand
TCATAATATATATATATATATATATATATATAATTTGAAGTTAAGTTTCTAATAAAATTAAGGAATTCATCAATTAGATGTGCTTAACAGCATCTGCAAAGGTTTACTACCAAATCTATTAAAAGACATTGTCATTTCTTCTAATGAAATTTGAACGCTGCAATGCAAGGACACAGGAGTTGTGTCACATTTACAATATGTGCAATTAAATTGACAGAAATTAAGAATTCTTCAAGAATCTCCTCACTCAAGAATCTCCTCACCAAACTATAAAATATATTTCGCAGGGAAATTTGTTTTAGTACTAATTTTTTAATATCACTTTGCACAATCAATTGAAAATTACTTATTTAATAGTATTGATTCATGGATTTGAATGAAATCTTTCACAGAGGTAATCTTCAATGACAAAAGAATTTCGTACAAATACAGTCTCATATAAGAACTTCAGAATACAATCGATGTTTTGAATATTGAAACAATTTGAAAAATGTTTTCTATTTGCGAGCACCTCACTACATATACCAGGCTTGCTATTGTTTGGGTTTTTTCAGAAAAGTCTTTTGTGCCACAATACAGGCATAAAATAACAAAACAGAGGCATGTACTTATTCGTAAGATATCCACTAAAAAAGAGCCTTAAGCATACCGAATGCTTAGCATCTTACTCGAAATATTTTTAAGTAACAAAATATAGCTGTTCAACTAGAGTACTGTGCGACCAAAAAGCAATAAACTATATGCCTTTTGACAGAAACACTAGAGGCTATTGAATTGATATTTTTTACAAACAACAATACAAATACCTTTAAAATTGGTTTGTTACTCTTATCAGAAAACTTTGTTTTTAAAAACAACTGAATTATTTGCATTCTCAAATTCGGTCATAAATTTTTGTAACCAAATTCACAAAAATTGCTTTCGGATACTGCTTGAAAATCTCAACTTGATTACAATTATAACCGATTGAATATGTTACAACAAATAATTAAAATTTCTTATTAAGCGATAAATTGTATTATTTTCTATTAAGCCGTTCTGGTGTAGTTGAAACTTTCGCTAAGATATGAAAAATTTGTTATTGCACAAGTCTTGTTTAGAAAAGCAATTTATCAGGAATAATTCAATAAGAAACTATTAATAGGGGTTAAAATACAACATCATTCTTTTCCATCAATCAAGATTTTCTTTTTTAACAGCTAAGAAACGCTGTGCAAAAGATGAGACGCCCAAATGTTTACTAAAACTGTACTAGTGAAAATATATATTAAGCTTTTTTGACTATGTAATAGCTAAAACAAAAAAACATTGCAAATTTTCGAGGTCAAATTTAGAATTTATACATAAAATTCTTAAGTTGATGAAAGTAATTGGGTAACAAATTCATAAAAAGTATTTTGTATAAGTTATTTTTGTCTAGAAATGTAAGTTAGCTTTCATTTTTATAACTCATAAGATTTTACTTCCTTTATTTATATTACATAGGAATACTAATTTGCTAATAAATTTTAAAATAATAAACATAATGTTATTATCAAATTTCTTTCATCAAATGAAAATTGTAAATTTTGGGACGCTGTATTTTTACGCCCCACCCAATATGTTGTGTTGGGTACACAACAAAGTTGAAATTCCTACACAACAACAAGTCTAAGGTAAACCCCAAATGAATATGGTTAATTAAATTATAAACTTCCATAATGTAACACCAATTCATGATGGTGCTCCTGGCCATCGCGACAAGTTGGATATATAATTAGGATTACTGAATAACACTGTAACTATATGTTCTATATTCCCTACATCATTTACTATGGGAAATATTAATTAAATTTCTATAGCAGAAATATATTTAGGTATGTTGGGTTTATTATCGATTTCAAGTTGCGAAAACTTCTAAGCCGCAATATTAATAATATTTACCACAATCAGTTTCGTATAAAATATAATGTAATGCAAACGACACTTGTTTCTAAATCATCTAAGCTATTTACAAGGGCGTTCATATGCATTTCAAAAATTAATTAAAATCAGTAATTTTGATTTAAACATTTCATAGTGCACTAAATCAAGCCAATTTTTGGCTTTATGATTACTAAAAAATTAAACAGCATAGTTGAAAAATTTATTTTTGGCAATAAACTCTTGCTAACACGTTAGCCTTTTCTTAATTACAACAGCAGTTTTAAAATAAAGTTTTCAGAAAATATTGGGCTCTATCGCAATAGATATGTTTTTCCAAGATCACATGTATATGTGTGGAATACAACATTGAAAAAAATTATAATAGAAGAGATTTTACTACATTTCGAATCAATAATTTATAGAAAAATTAGAAAATCTAATTTCTTAGTATGTTAATTTTAACATAACCATACCTTAGGTGATGGTACAACAGAAAAGGTGTTCATTATTCTATCTGGAAACTCTTCTCGAAGCTTAGATATTAAAAGGGTTCCAAGGCCAGAACCAGTGCCTCCTCCAAGAGAGTGCGTCATTTGAAAACCTTGAAGTGAGTCACAATTTTCAGCCTCTTTTCTCACTACCTCAAGAACGGAGTCGACCAATTCAGCCCCTTCTGTGTAATGGCCTTTTGCCCAGTTGTTTCCAGCCCCAGATTGTCCTTAAATAAAAATATTGATGATAGCTTTTACTATTCTAAACTAAAATTATTCTATAATTAATATGATATTGAGTCAACTGTGCAAATATATAATGTTTACCATAGAGAAAATTATCGGGTTTAAAAATTTGTCCAAATGGTCCAGCACGCACAGAATCCATGGTCCCTGGTTCCAAGTCTACTAGAATTGCTCGTGGAACATACTTCCCTCCAGTAGCTTCATTGTAGTAAACGCTGATTCTTTCCAATTGAAGATCAGAATCGCCTTGAAAGCCTCCGGTTGGATCAACGCCATGTTCGTCTGATATCACTTCCCAAAACTAAATTACACTTCATTGATGTACAAAACCTGAATTCCAATTTAGAATTTTCTGAATAATACGCTTTCAGGTTTTTGCAAAATCAAACTTAATCGACATAATCGATTGTGTAACGAATGCTATATGTTTTGTGTTTTGACGACTGAGATTCTAATAGGGTTCTAACAAACAACCATTATTAGGCATTCATATGTGGTTAAATCAGCTTGTTTCTGCATACTAATGGACCTATGGATATACAAAAAATCCTGTTTTTTCATAAATATCGATCAGAAAATTTCAAATTGTAAAATGCAGTCTCGAGGTCTGGGATAAGCCCAAGGTTGCGGCAAAAATTCATAGTAGAATATTGTTTTAGCTAATTCCAAACAAAATATAACATACTGCCAAAATTTTTAATTACCATCATTTTATCACGCATTTTAACAATTGCTTAAACAAAGATCATGGTAAAAAATTTAACCACAGACATTTTACATGTTGCAATCATTTACAGAATTTCCAATCCCATATTATAATAAGAAGTATTGCAAAAACTACCATACTGTTGCATTTCAAGGGCAAGCAAGTTCACGAAAATTTATTTTTAACAGATTTATTAATGAAGAGTTGAATTTTTCGATGATTTGTACCTGATTAACATAGAGTTTGGTAATATGCAATTGCAAAAGTCTTAAATGTCAAGCAAAAATATAACTATAAGAACTCCATTATAGAACACTGAATGATCACGATTGAGATTGCAGATAATTATAGGAATTCCGTTTTCTGTAATTACATTAATATAGCTAAGGATAGTTAATGTTACACTTGATGTTTAATTGACTTGCTATCTTAAAGTTTTTGTTGGAGAGGATAGGAGTTCTTCGTTAAAGACCTAAGACATTTTTCTTTTCATCAAAATAGTTTCCCAATGAAATATTTTGATTCAATTGGTTTTCTGCAAACTGGATATCAGCTCCTATCTCAGAAACCTTAGACGTACCCAGGTTGTCTTTGATTGATTGTGCATTAATAGTTATGAAGAGCATGCATATATATATTCTCAGTGAATATGCATTAATACAATTTAAACGGAGATCAAGCTAAAATAAAAATAAGCCTGGGTTGAAAATGCTCACCGCAATAAGATTATTGCCGCCATATAGCCTACTGGGTAATACTGTTTGAATTATAGAATGTGCTTATAAAACTATTTGTTGAGAAGTGCGTGTTACAAGTTCAAGATTTTTATACATAAACATCCAGTATACAAGCAAAGTACATACTTTTGCGCCAATTTGATTACCGCACTGGCCAGCTTGTAGATGAATGATTTCACGCATACCGATTAGCAGAAATTATTAAGAATGAGTAGTTCGCCAGATGTGATGGAACGGTTTGGCACATTTGTCACCCCGATTATGATTAACAAATTGTTGTTCAATATCCACATCTGATGCACTAGCAATATGCTATGCAATTCATCTTCTATTTATATATGTTATACGCATAGATGGATGCAAGACAAAATGTCTGCAAATTTAAATTAATGGAATTCACACAGTCAGTAATTCAAATAATATATTTAATGCAAAGATTTATTATATAAAAACGTACAAAGAATTATTAACTTCCTCTTTTCGAAATGTTACATTTATAGTGAAAGATTGGTAGGGATTGTTTGAGCTTAATGACACGTGACGTAAATCAAAGTTCATTCTTTGAAAATAAATACCCTTCCACCAGCATCACTAATGATGTTTTAAGGGTTATTATTAGAACATTCATAAGTTTTTATCTCAATATTTATGCAACAACTCACCTGTTCACATGAATGCTGAAACTTTTTATAGTCTTGATATATAGGCCATTAGCTTAAAATTCTGCTAAATATATTATATCTATTTTTGATAGCTACAGATTCTATGTAATGTTAGTGTCCACCAATTTTTGTAATTCCAGAAGCGCAATTGTTCCTAGTTGTGGAAAATTGATTGATACTAAGATCATATTCAAAATTTAAAAAATTTAATTCTATCAGGAATATGAAATCAATTCTGAAATATGTGCGTAGTAGAAATATAAGAATACCTTGTTCGTAGTTTAATATTTTTAACGATTATTCTTAATTTCTCAGAAGCAATCATGTTAAATGCTGACTTTGGTCTATATTGTAATTTGAAATTGTTGGTCCTCCTCGTGTCCATATTTTTGCTATGTTGTATAATAATAACTAAGTTCCCAAAATAAAAGTTATTCCTTGCTGCATGACAGTATTAAATCAAACTATCATTTCTAGGTGAAAATTGATGTTTTGTATAGCGGACTTAAAATAATAAATTCTTAAAGATACTTTAAATAATGCAAAACATAAAACGGCATTGCAATTTTTTTTAATAGCAAACTAAATGTTATCTGGCGCCACAGCTATATAATCAAGGTGAGTTCTCGAGTACACTATGCTTGCAGGGTCGTTGTAAATGTGTTTCTCATACTCTTCAAGTCTTTCTTGAATTTCCTTCTCAGTACAAAACCTCTCTTCTACATATTGCTTGCGCTTGGAATAGACAGACATATGAAAAATAATCAACGCCAGTTCAGAATCTCCTTTTTCCTAAAAAAATGGTAGCGTAACTTAAAAAAACCTATAAAATCATTTAAAACAATATCATTTTAAAATATTTTGAAGGAAGTGTCTTAATTTTTGAATTTTCTAATTATCGAATAAATCCCTATGACGTTTTTTATGAGAAATTTTAAATAATTTCAGAAATAATCATTCTAATATATCAATGAAAAGTTAAAGAAACCCAAATCTGACTTGTAGTGTAAGACTAAGCCTGTTGAAGTAAAAAATGATATTATAAAGCAATAATTGAATATATCGTTTTCATAATTGTCAAAATTAACAATCAATAAAATTTCATTTATTCTTTATATATAAATATATTCAAATTACACAGAAAGTTATACAATTAATTAAGTCACGACTGATTTAAAAATATATTTTTATATTAATACATATTGCTAAAGGAAAGAAGCCTTCCAGAAAATCTTAGCTTCCATTATATTCTATGTGCTGATTACTAAATTGACAAAAATGGCAAACAAAATTACTGACATGGGAATTTAAGATCTCAACACGCAATGTACAAATCAGCAGGAAATCTCTCCATTTATCAAATCAATCCGTTTGCTTAATCCGGGCGTCAATTGAATATCTCCCAGATAAAATCACATGAAAGCAATCAATTATTAAAGAATTCTATTTAAGGCTAACGTTAATAAAATACCTGCAGAATGTAGTTTTTCTCGTAAACAATCTTAAAATGCTTTCGTGCTAACACAGAATCGATATCTCTGACAGAAACATAATTCCTAAAAGTTTAATTGGTTTTCACTTACAATCAGCAAATTAATACAAACTACAATTCAAGCCAGCAGTTAGCCAGAAATACTGCTTGACGCTCTCTATTGATATCAATTGAAATTAAAGAGACTTAAAAATGTATATATACTTCAAATTGTAAATGAAAAACTGCCACTAAGGGCAAAGCAATTCCTTTGTTATCACATTTAGAAGTAAATGCTCTAGGAAAATACTGTTATTCTTTAGAGAATTTGCTTACGAATACATTTGAGTTTGAATTTATCAAATATCCAATTTAGTGTTCTAAAATACATCTGCTGTAAAATATTTAATTAACGATTTTCACATGCATGTATGATCGCAATCGGCAAATTCATTGTTTATTCAAAGAGAAAAAGAAAACATTTAGAATCAATTAACATTGAGATGTGCATCATGAACTATTAAAGTTTAATAAATTGAAAATTTTGAAATAGAGTTAAAATTGGGTTTCATCGCGTTTGTTGGTGAAACAAAGTATTTATTGAATAAGAAGAAGAAAAGAGTGTGCTAAACAGTATTTACAGGCATGTAATGGGAATGGTGTGGTGGGGGGTACAATTTTGGCTTGTGGGTATTTCTGTGGGCATCTAGGGGAGGAATTTTCGCAATCAGCCTCAATAATGACTGTATACGATAATACAGCCAAAAATTACTATTTCAATAGCAAGTGCTGCCTTGTATAAGCGAAATAACCTTTGAGAAAGAAATGAATTGATTTGATTTTAACAGTCATAGTATCCAAATTTGGGATTCCAAATGATTGATTAGTTTTTAAAATTTCCAGGTATTTTATACAATTTTACAACTTATGAATGTATATACATTATCTATGTTTTATAACGTTCATCAAATGTATTTATTGGTAGACTTACTTCGTGAGTCTACTCTCATGGGTAAATTTTCTGAGTAATGCCTTTTAATCACTATGCATAGTGATTTTTCAATGGTCACATTGTTCAATCCGAGCTAATTGCATAAAGCCTAGGCCCGATCCTACTTTTGCAGAAAAATGGCTTATTCTCCTGAAAAAGAACATGTTTGTATTCTGTTTTTCATCCATATCAGGATCATCAAAAGTTTTCATTATATATGTAATCACAAAGCCCTTACTGCATAATGCCACAAATTGATTTTTAAGAACAAGTTAGCATCTAGAAACACAATATAGAGATTTGAGACGTTATAATGAAATATTCCTATAGCATAGGACAAGAAATCAATTCAGATTTTTAAAATACACGCGCTATTTTAACGAACTTATCATTAAGTACCTAGTTGCATTATCACAATCGTATTTGCCATAACTTTTATATTTATTCTTCAAATAAATTCGTGATATTTTGTGAATTTTTCGAATTTTGGCTTGCAATGATTTACAATGAATCAGTAAAAGATTTAAGACATCTAAAGAATTATATTAGCAACAAACCGCAGATTTAAAAGCAGCCTTACTGAATGTGACTATAATGTGGATTGTTCATAAATTTTAAAATTTTGTTGCAATTACACTGAAAGGAGTGCAATTATCCTTTCATAAATATATTGAACACAATATTGGCTTTGTAAAATGTTTTATAATGTTAAAATTCAATTTGCTATCATGTTTTCAATATGTATTGGCCCAAGACCTATTGATTCTAGTAAGCCGTGATTGGCCTCATGTTTTTTATGAATTCCTATTGGTAGTAATAGTAGATGACATTTGAAAATTATTCTATCTTCTATGCCTTAAATCTGTCATTTTGCTTCTATTCTACGATTATAAATGACGGACAATACGATCTGACCATTCTATGAGTGACCTTCAACTTGACCTGGCCTGTGGGTTGTTTCGGGTCTCGTTGATCGGTTTCCCATCCTGTTCTATAAAAGTATTATATTTTTACTTTTCATGCATGTTATTCTTGAAACAGAAAGATATCACCATCGCAATTACATACATGTTTCAAAAATATTTCATGAAGTTTTTCAATAAAATTTCATTTCAAAAATATTTATCTGAACAAACACATTCAGTTGTAGTAATGTTATAATGCAGGCTTGGGTTGGCCCTTTTATTATCTAATTTAAACATTTTGCACTAAAATTCATTGTATAAAGAAAGGCATGTGTACTAACATGCAAATATGTACGCTTATTTGTAATTAGTTGTGTTTGATGAAATATAAATAGCTTACAATGGATCAACTTTAGATTCTAAATATGATGAAGCAATATTATCAAAATTCCCAAGAGCATTAAGTTTGACGCCTTTCGCACTGAATCCACTGGTGCCATGTATGAATTCTGAAATCACTAGTTTGCCTTTGGGACGTAAAAATTTCATTAGAACTTCAATCGATTCGATCAGTTTACAATGATGAAGAACCAACTTCAAGAATATCACGTCGTATCTACGTAAACTCATTATATATATATATTTAATGTTACAAATGTTATGCCAACACAAGAGACATACTTCCTTTCAGACCTCTCCTAATATTGCTGAATGATATTTTTTCTCAATGGCAGTTAAATTTATATCCAATGTATATTTGACTGTTATTTCAAGCAAACACGCCTGGGGGTGGTAGTGTACACCATTCAACATATATAAAAAACTGTTTATTTTGCGTCGAATTGTATGTTTTTATTGAAATTGTACACATATCGGCTCCTTCATTGTCTTCTAAAGATTGTTAAAAGATCCATAATTTACTGGAGATATTTATTGTTTGTAAATTTCAAATAAATCCAATGAAAATTAGAATTTCTAATGTGAATGATGCAGTGCAAATGTGAATGCTTAGTAAATTCTCATAAACTAGTATAAGGTTGTTGTAAGGCAAAAGTTTATTTACAGAAAAAGAAAGTTAGTTGTTGTCTTAGAATTCCTCATTAATTCAACAGCATGAGAATTTTGAAAACTTGTGAAGATATCAAAAAATCGGAAAGCATCACCTGATGGAGGAGTGTGCTCTTCGACGTCGCGATGTCTGACGTTAATCAGGAAACGTCTCACTGGGTTTGGAACTTCTATCTACATATCAAGACACATTTAAAATTTTTGTTGATTTCATGGACCTTAGACCTAATATTTACCTGAATATTAGGTTTGGAGAGAATTCAAATATTTTTTGAGAAAACCAACATTGTCAATGAAAATTAGTTTCAGGAATTTTGGTACAGTTATAGTATCAATTGTCTGCATATTATTCAAGTAAGTTCACCAATAGATGTGTCTATGCATCACGAATTCTTAATTTCCTCATTGACTTGGAGAATTTTTTGTGGAAAACGGTTTGTCTGCTAAAATGGGCAACAAGCTGTTTAAGGTTAAAAATGAAGAAAATATTAAAATTTGGGTTAGAAAGCTTAACAATTTTAAATGGCGGGGTCCAATTTTCTCGCCCCGCTTATAACATTTTTAAAGAAAAATAAGAAATTTGAGACTTACCCATTTTTATTGGCTGCGCATTGATAGTTAGCATCCTCGATTTTACTCTTAATTATCCGAGCATTTGGTGCATTACACACAGCTTCATTTAAATAATCATCATAGATACTGCTTGGTTCCAGCCCAGTGTAAGTTCCATTTTCACCCACTAAGTTTAAGAATCTTGATATCTTTGTACCGGTTCCAGGTCCAACTTCTAGAACATGATCTCCTTTATTTAAGCCAATTCTATAGATAAGACTATTTGTCTTTGTTGAGGTGATTTCATCATATCTGTTCATTTTGTAGCAGAAATCGTTGTATTTTTCCAACTTTTCTTTTAAATCTTTAGTTAGAGGCATTTCTAAAAACGAGTGATATTCAAAGTTAGACAATCTAAAATCAATTTTTACATATTTACATATTTACATATATTAATAAATAAATAAATATATATATATATATATATATATATATATATAT
>CABFPE010000523.1:451616-465790 GCA_900660155.1 Hofstenia miamia | reverse complement strand
TACAAGTTGGCTTCTAAGAAAAACGATGAAAATTGTGTTTTGCATAAAATGAACAAAATCCAGAATTTTACACATGAATTTTGCAGTAGGCCTACCTGTAGATTGGAAGAGTAATACAACCTTATTTTTCAGTAAGCAGAATAGATATGATACAAGAAATTGAAAAGCATTATCAAAATCAGAAATTTCTCAGCTACCCCCCCCCTACACTAACTTCAAATTTTAGCCCAAATGTCCCAAATTGGTAAAAGAAACAATCTTTTCATAAAAAAATTTAGTGAAGTCTTTTTTCTTAATTGATGATGTTGAAAACGACATACAAGATAAGTTTGCACTTCATTTTCTATTCAAAGATGAAAAATCTACCAACATTTGATTGCTCAAGTACCAAAATATGTCAATTTTTGGGTTATGATGAATTGTGTACAACTAAACAATAGTATTTAGAAAAGCTATTAGGACACTTATTTTTCTACCATGAGCGGGCAAAAATGAAGACTCTGAGGGAGACCTTAAGAGCCCATCCAATAATTTTTATTAGTTCAAATCTTAAGCATCCTAATGTATCCATAAAAGATGAAACTTTGATTACATCAGAATTTGATATCGATTCTTATTTTTGTAATAGAATAGAATATAATTGAATTTCTTATTAAATTTGTACATTTGTGTAAATAACTTATCAAACACATATTAATGCAACGCTTACTATGCTAACACAACAGAAACACAAATGATATAATAGAATGACAATCTGGAGGATTCGTATTTATAGAAGTATTCATTTACCGTCCACATATGTTTTATGTGCTTTTAGTTCATTTTGTTTCAAATAAGAAATCATTTGAAGTTGATTTTAATAGTGAATGTTATTATTAAGAGAGATTTTTGTTTAAACAAAAATTTATCTTACAAGTATATTAGACTGCATTAATAAAAGTTCAATCCTTGTTTTGAGCGACATGTATTACAAGGGCAGACGATATAATGGGCGCAAGGATCTTCAATTGTATTATTTGCTTTGAAAAAACTTCCAAAAAAGTCTTTTAAACTGCGATTTAAATTTTTGATGCACTAAGAAGAATTACAAAGATTTTCAAAAGAATGAAATTTGCTAGTGGAACCAGTTGATGGAAAAATATTGAAACATCTTATATTTTCTACAAATTTTGCTTTCAAAGATAATGTGATTTGAACTTCATAAATTTGAAAGACGAACAGTCGTAAAGTATACAAAGTTAGGTAAAGATATTAATCAAATTTATTGTTTAAGAGCTTATTTATAAAAAAGATCAAAAAGTTGAAGTTTGAGAGAGATAGGCAAAATATTTAATAGAATTAAACGAGAATTGTAATTTTCTTGTTGTATCATCCAATGAGAACATCTTCTTTGAAATTTTTCTAAACGATTTAAGAAAAAACATTCTACAGAAAATTGTCCAACTAAAAATCAATTCATGGCCATAATTCACTAGTAAGCGGTAACTTGTGGCTGATTTCCAAGACGTAAGTTGGCATGTAAAGTATTGCATGTGTTATTAAAAATTATGAATGTTGAATCTTCAGTAAGAAAAAAAATAAAGTTAACTCGATGAAAATAATTTTCAAACACGAATTTCAAGTTCTAGTAAAACGTTGCAATCTAATATAAACACATGATGCAATCAATAAATAATTTAAATTTAGCAAGTTGCGTTTAAACTATGGCTTAAACTTAGCACAAATTCTATATATTGTTGGTACACAAAATTATGTATGCAAAAAGCTATTTCAGCACTATTAGGCAATCAAGGGTGTAAAATAGATTTTCCGTGCCTCTTTTATGCCAAGGATCCTGACGATGTGTTTGTTACAGAGATGGAAGCCAGTCAGTACTGACCACCGGACCGTCACAGTCCGGGTCTGGGTACCCTTAATTTCACTATTTAGTTCACCATCCGTTCAGTACACGTTCTTCCAACTGTACAAATGCATTACATAATGCGAAAAAACGAACCGAAACAGCAATGCCAAAGAAAGAATTGAACCTATAAATACGGTGAAGCCAGATAAAGAGGTCAAAACCGGTACTTTATAATTTGAGGACCGTTCAAAACTGGTACTCATATGAGGGTTGCTTGGGTACCGGACCGATCATGATCACCAATTGAGGGTACTGCTTCCATCTCTTGTTTGTTACTAACAAATGGGGTTCTGTGAATATTCGAAATCAAATTCGAATCTGATTTCGAAATGAATCCCTAGATTCCGAATTAAAATCTTGGAACAGCGCTAGGGTGGATCTAGACATTTCTTTGTAGGTCTACTGAAATCCTTTAGCAAAAATAGTTTCGCAGATACCTATCTGTGTGAAGCGTGAAAATCATATTTCTCATTGTAATTTTTCTATTGTAGAGTAACCCGTCAGGTTTTTTCATGTTTCAAAGTCGTTTTCCAACAATAGCCTTTGACAACAGATGTTTCTGAAATATTTTGGATTCGAATTCGAATTGAAAATAAAAGGAGAGCATTCACAGGACCACATTTAAAACTGAGGACTGTATAATTCATGGTTAGAAACGGCGGTCGAGTTAGATGTTTCGGTATGTATTGTTGGTCAATGTTAAGTAGCTCGGGTCGGGTTATTCATAATCTTTAAAATGGAAGGACAGTAACAGATTTAAGGAACAACTTAAAAACACAGGCATTTGAATATTTGAAATTCTTAACAATTATAATTATTTCTTATTGTTATTGATTTCGTATTGCTTTTATTGATATTTTTATTTTAAAACATTTTTCTTTCTTTGATTGGGTCGCGTAATGTGCAAAGAAGTGAAATTCTAGTTGTCAATGCATTGAATTGTAGTATGTGCAGGTGTTATATATAAAATTAAATGAAATAACGCACATCTTAACAAAAATATTTTAAGAACATTATTAGCCGTTAAACGAAGTGTGATGTAATTTTGTCTGCAAAATATTGGAGCCATTCTAACTTTGCTCATTTAGATTCAACAAAAATATCAGTAGTCTAAGTTTGGGGTGGTTTTGTTACCCAGAAAGAACTCAGCATAAAACTTTTGCCTTAGAATGATTGGCAGTTTGTTATAGTAATACCATGCTTGAAAAACCATAATGCTATAATTTAATGAAAATTATATTAGTATTCATTTAAAAAAATTGGGAAATTCTCACTCTTTTTAGTTTTAGTATGTTATGATTTTTTGCATATATATCAAATTCAAATTCCTGGATTCTTAAGCTTGATATAGCTTTTTTGCAAATTGCCTTCTTTACATAACAACTAAAATATGCAAAAAAATCATAACATACAAAAACTAAAAAGAATTTCACAATATAGATGTTTTTTGGGTACAAATTAAATGAATATTAATAAAATTTTCATGAAATTGTACGATTAGGGTTCTTCAAGCATGGCATTACTACAACAAACTAGCAAGCATCCTAAGGCAAGAGTTTTAAGCTGATTTATTTTGGAGTAACAAAGTTACCCCAAACTTAGACTAATGATGTTGAATCGTGGTAAGCAAAGTTAGGATGATCCCATATTGTGCAGACAAAAAGTACTTAAAAATGTGGAAAAGTCACAAACTATCAGGTTCTTCCAATTTGATTTGAGCTCAAAATCCTATTGTAGTTGTTCTTGGGGTAAGAAAATTACCCTAAACTTAGTTTAACCGTTAAACTTTGTATTATGTGAGATTTCGAGTCAAGAAATTTTTTTAATTTAATTGCAGCAAATAAATTTTTTTTCTATTTTGCTACTAGAATATGGCATTACACGAAACATTTCTTGATAGGAAATATTTCTGTAGCGCGATGGCGTACGAAAATTGATTTTGTATGCTATCTTAATACATGGTTTAAAAAATATTTGTAGGAATTGCTCTAAATTGGCTTGCATTTTTATGCCGTTACGAAATCTTTCTGCATCGTGAAGCAGTATGCATTGTACTGCTGTCTTTCTTGAAGTTAAATGTTTGTTAGATTTTGGCACAATTTGCAATTTATTCGCCCATATATTTTTTGAAAATGCATATCCACATTTGGCGCAAATTTAGTTTTTTAAATTCTAAGACAATGAAACAAAAAAGTTGGGTTTCAAAGCTACTAAGTTAGTAAATTCTAAACACCGTAGTATCTTACCAAAGTGAAGTTGTGTAAACTGAACAACGTAATAGCAAAATCTTACAAATTTGTTGTTAGTAATGTAAATATATTTATCGCGTAAGTATCAATGGATGTTTGCGATAGCTGTTGTCATTATTGTATCTTGCTCAATACCAAATATTGTATTTGAATATTAATATTAAACTATTGGAGCATTGGAAACATGATTACCTCAATATCTTTCCCAATGATAGCCAATAATGAATGAATAATGTCAATTTCAGATGATCGTTAATTTTTTCTCATTAAGCGAAGTATATTGCAAAGAAAATCATTCTATGAAATTAACGAAAAAAGTAGATTAAAAGTATGATAGAAACATTCGATAATGCGCATTGCATGTTTATAGAATGCGTAAATTGGAATTTAGAATTGCAAAAATCGTATTTTCATTTGAAAAAAGTCAATATTTGAAAACGAAATTACAACCGCTTTAAGCAAAAACGATAACATTATGTTAATGGGAAATTGTAACTCTACATGCAGTAAACGTATTAGAAAATGAGAATTTTGGCATACTTATTTAGCATCCAAAACTGTCAAAAATCATTCTGCTTAAAAGAAAGATCGTGACCTATGTAACGCCGAGATAAGAAATGCATGTAATTGGTTTGCTAGATTAGAATACATGCATCTAAGTTTTTAAAAAACGAAGTGGGAATTTATAAACAAAGTTCTAAATAAAAATCTACTGAAAGCGATAAGCTGGAAGTGATAAAGTTCAATGGGAAGTCAATTACAGGTCACAGAGAAATTTGTAATGCTTTTAGTGAGGTTTTTCAAAATCTAGAAAAGTATGAAGGGAAAAAATACCCTATAAATCTAAACTTCCGAAAGCACAAAATTCAACTGATATCTCTTTCAGATGTGTTAGAAGTTGGGAAATTATAAGATTTATTAAAAGTTTAAGAAATAAATCCAGCAGACCTTCAAACGTACTAACTTGGTTTCTAAGTGATGCTTATGCATTTGTTTCGCAGCCGCTTTGTTACATTATAAATACTTGCATAAAACAATCTATTTTCCTTAAAAACTTAAAAATGGCCAACATAACTTCTGTTTATAAATAAGGTGATCCCGAAAACTGTTTAAATTATAGACCAATTTCTGTAACATAACCAATTAGTAAGATTTTCGAACGTCTATTCGCAAGCCAAATTAAATTAATGAGTACATGGATAAATATAATCTTTACTCTAACCGTCAATATGGTTGTCAGAAAGGCATGTCTACTAACGATACTTTGTTATGTGTTACTGAAAAATGAAGGAAAAGTACTGATAATAACGATTATACATCAATTGCAGGTCTAGATCTTTCTAAAGCCTTTGATTCTATCGATCATTGTATTTTACCTTTAAAACTTAAGCAAAGATATTTTTCTACCCAAAGCTTAGCTCTTGTATCTAATTATTTAAGTAATCTAAAATAACGAGTTAAACTCAATGAAACTTATTCAAATTGGATTGAAATCAAAAGAAGTGTTCCACAGAAAACAATATTAGGTCCCCTGCTTCTTAATATATATGTTGATGACAAGTAATTACACTCATTGTCATGTTATTCAATCCGCTGATGGCACAATGCTGTTTTGCTCAAATAATTCGATTGAAGGTGACTGTGCTCAATTATCGCACTATTTTGCTTCACTGAAATTGCGTGTTAATTCTACCAAAACTCAATTCTGTATTATAAAATCAAAGCTAATTCCAAAAATTGTTCTCAACAGAAGCTAAATTTTAATGGCACCCAAATAGAGAAAGTGGAAAAATTTGAATACTTGGGAATTACATTTGACTCATTACTTACCTTTCAAAAGCAAGTTCATATAATCAATAGAAGAATGGCTATTTCAATTAAAGCCCTCAGTAAGATACCTCAGCAGTTCCCTACAAAAGCTAAGATTCAGTAAATCCATACTATTGTTTTAAGTACTTTATACGGATGTAAATGACAATTTCTTAAAAAAAATTAATACACAGTTAAGATGATCAATGAAGTTAGTAAAGATCAACTTTTTTGATGTTAATAATATTAAATACAGAAACTTCAGTAAACATTTCTTAAACCCTCAATACCTAATTCAGATATATGTATTAACAGCATTGTACAACCTCGATGATAAAATAAATTTCCCTAATCTCGGTAAAATCGCGCACCTAAATACACGCACTCGAAATATTAAACCAGTACTTTGTAAGAAGAAAATAATCAAAAATTCATTCATTAATACTTCTATGAACTTTGGAATCATGTGCATAGAGAATTAAAGCTACTGAATAATTTAAAGATATTCAAAAACAATGTCGAATGATATCACTATAATTCTAGAAAAGACATAATTGAATTCAAATGAAGGGGTTTTAAATTTTATAACCAGGATTATTCAACTAACGCCATGACCCAATGTATTGTTTTTATAGTTTATTGACTCATTCAGAGTTGCTATCAGTTCAATTATATATTGTCAAAGTAATTTCTGAATAAAGATTTCTTCTTCTTCTTCTTCTTCTTCTTCTTAAGAAAAATTTTAATGCGCTTTGCAAAATCTTGCAAAATTACAATGTTCTTTATCTCCTTAGGTAATGAGTTACAAGTTCGACTTGTACCATTAAATGATTACTTCAAAACTTTTTTCTGTAATTAATTCTGGCAAAATGTTTTGATACGTAATTCTGTTTACAAATAGAACCAGGCACTGAAAGTCAATTATAAGGTGTTAATTTCTTGATGAGCTTAGGAAACTTCAACATGATGTCTTGAAAAAGGGACTTATCTAGAAATCAACTATTTAGCTTTGTTTTTAACAAACTTAGTGTCTATCTTAATTGGATATCAGGTTTTCTATAAAACCATCTCTTAGATCAGTGATTAATATGTTGGCATAATTCAAATGACACAAATGAACGGATAAATTAAATCGTCATACTGGCTGCTAGTTGCATTGATATCATTAAATTATTTCTTACTTACAGCCAATTTTTGAACTATTGCATTAATTTGAAATAAAAAAATGTAGTTTGAGTAAAACGTTACGTTTGGATATTTTATAATTTTTACAGTTGGAATCTTAACATGATTGCAATTACGAATTAATGATGAAGCTTCGTGAATATTCTTAGTCGACAGAAAATACAAAATTCAGTTTTGACTTCATTTATCAACAATGTAAGAATGTTGAAATAAATTTTCTTGGAAATTAGTACAACAGATTCAATTGATAAATGCATTTACTTATTATCGTTATAATATGCTAACATCATCGGCATATTGAATCAAATTACAATCATTGCGTTGACATATATGCTGAATTGAAGAGGAGCTAAATTGTTCATTGAGGAACCGCATAATTAGTAGGTAGCCAAATCAGAAAAAACATCGCTTACTCTGAAATCTATGCTTCAAATAACTCGTTATCAAATTACTGCCATTGCAAGAAAATCCCAATTAACAATTTAAATATTCATATGTTGTGATCAATAATATAGAAATCTTTTGAAAATTCTAAGCAGACAATAGTTACGAATTTATTTGCATCGAGTGAGTAGTTAATAGAGCATCAGTAGTAGAGTATTTGAATGGACATTGTACTTATTTAGATGTTCCGTTATTTGATCATAGAATGATTTCATTTCTTAAATTTAGAGAACTGCCCAGTTCTCATGAAGGAATTTTTGAAAGCTCGCTTGATTTTTTAGTTTCAAACTTGAGAATTGCTTTTAAAACTTTTATCTTGTGAGTTTTTAGAAGCATCAACAGTTTGATTTAGATTTCTTACTATTACTATAGATTCCATTTTCCCTGATTTTGCAAACGAGCGTATTCATTTCTAATGTTGGAGCCTGCTTATGATCAGCATAATTTCTGAGTTCGAGAAATTATAAAATTTCTAGGTGCGATATTGACATTTTTTCGCGAATTAATGATTTACCGATGACGGTTATTTATGGTTTATTATTTATTTTCCAAAAATTATTAACATTGTATTTGAATTTGTTGGAGTATACCTTGAAAGCCAATTTCTAGAGGGCCGTTTAACAACTGCTTTTTAAACTGAATCTTTAATTGAATGTAGCTGCCGTTAGCATTGACATTTGCAGTAATGCTTTGCATATGAACATGTAAGAGTACCAGGTAATCAGTTTACTCAATTATAGGGATCGGCGATATACAATATCCAATGCGTCTTTTTAAAGTCGAACTTCCTCATTTATAAAATCAAGTGAAAATATTTTTAACGCACAAATGATTGAGCAATAGGAATTAGAAAACTATTTGAAAACCTCGCCAAAACAGGACAGGTTTTATCACTGATAATGATGGTAACAAATTTGTCAACGTTAATGTTTGGAATATAGCATCTTCAGAAGTTCTAAATTGCTTGATTTGATTAAAACATACAATTTAATTAACTAATCTAACTTCGAACCCCATGTAGGCAAAACTCACCGGAAAAAATTCTCTGTTTCAAACAGGGTTGGCATATTTTAAACAGAACCTGTTAAAAATATGTTTTAAAGACTGTTTATAACAAGTTTTTTGCAGTGTTTTAGGTGTTATTTTTTCAAATGTATATAGGAAAGCTTAGAAAATTTTTGGTTTCATCCATTCGTACTTTAATAACCGATTTTCTACCGAAAAAATAGCAAAACTTGCGTAAATAGAATGAAAAATTAATGTTGATGCGTTTATCATAATTCAATGTTTGCTAATATATGATTTTAGCAAAATTTTCGTACCTTGAGCTGGTTCTGCCTAAAAGCAAAAGAAACATTGTTGTAAACATTTAAAACGTGTTTTTTGTAAAAATAAATATACTTTTTTGCCAACCTTGGTTTCAAAACAAACGAGTAAAGAAGTTAAAAAAACACCATTGAAATGAGTAATTTGTCTGTTTGTAATGCTAATTATGCTGGAGTAAAATATTTATGAAACATTGCTTTTATAATGCATGCTAACTAATAGAACACCAGTTCAATTCACCTGCAGAACAGACACTTGAATAATTAATTCGATGATGGTTTTTTCCAAAACTGTTGTTTAGATAAAGTACAAATTCCAAAATTTATTTAAAAATTCCATAAATCTATAACAAATGCAACACGTGTTTGTCATCTGCAAACTGCCAATGAACAACAAATTGGATAACTCTATAAAACAATGATATATTAACTGCACTTCTAAAAAATGAGGAAGCCAAAATGGCGACGATAGATCATAAATAAACGAATAGAAACACTAAAACTAGTGAATACAAATACTCATGATTATAATTTAAAATTTAGTAGGTGTGATGATACATGTATAACCTATCAGTTAACATGACGACACAATATCTGAAGAGGGAGCAGAAAGTCTATGAGGCGTGTTGAAGGCATCAATCAGGTCGCAGCATCATTACTCGTGGAAGAAATTCAATTAAAATGACCTAATGTACACGTAAATCAACTACTTAGTTTGAACGGAACCTGGCACGAAAGTATTAATCAAAATGAATGCTTCTACAGAATATTAATTAAATAATACTTATTTGAAAGCAATTATTTAAGCGAGCAAGCGTCACTAAAGTAGGTAATAAATTTATAGTGTCCATATGACACGTTTGTAAATAATTTCCAAAAAATACCATAAGGAAACGATTAGCTTACCTCAAAAAGGAATACAATGTAAGCAAATAGATTTTGAAAATGGTATTTGTAAGAGGAATTTTACGTAGAGATGACATTTAAATTGATGGTTTCAAGACTGTGTAAAAAATATTAGTCCTTTATGAAACTGTCAAATCAATGAAAAAATATCTCAACTGAATCGCATATTAGTCCAAATTCACCCAATATAGTGATTTAAGGAATTTCAACGGTTATAGAAATAAGCAAACAAATTACTCCGGTCGGAGACGTTGTGCATACTAGAGAATATTAAGGATCGTAAACGTGTTTATAAAATAAATTTATGTTCATAATTCGGTACTTTCCATGCATCAATCAAAGTGAAATGAGAACGCCTAATGCGTCAATTACAAATCACATCAGTGGAAACGCTAAAAAGGCGAAATTTATCTTCTTGGAGTTGAATTTGCGTGAAAAGTAAATGTAATAGTAATACGACTGTCAAATCTGATTAAGGGAAAAGATACAGGAATTCCGATTCCGCACGAAATTCAATATTGGTAATTGACGTTTTACGAAAAAATAATTGAAATGAATATATTTAAATCATGAAATGAGCAATGTTATATTTAAGAAGTTCCTAAAAGCATTGGTATATTAATTCATAATATTATTTAGACATGCATTGCACCAGACGAAAGCAAGCCGATAATTATAACAATTGCTAACCGACACGATTTACAAAGAATCTAGAAATGGTTTTACAAATCTAAACAGCCAATAAATATCAGGGGATTGTTTAATAAAAATACCATAAAAAGTTCTTAAAAGCGACATTATAGAAGAAAAGCAGACTTACGTATTCATTCATGTTACTGTTTGAGCACCTTTGTTTAGCTAACCGCCATTTAAGACCCAACTAAATAAATTATGAATTCGATTATGGAATTAAAAAAACTGAGAAACAATGGATAAAAATTGTTGACAATTTAATCATCTCAATTTAACCCTATATGGTCAATTATAATCTCGTACAAAAGTATTTTCGGCTTTGTTTCGGTGAAAACTGGTTATTTACGCTTTCAATTAATTTCAAGCATAAAATTTTTTCAACTTCCGATTTTTTTAATATAGCAGATATACAACATGTGACCATTGGTCGCATTATGAGGCATGCAGCGCGGAGAATGAAAAGGTTTACTGTCTGTTTGTTCTTTCTGTAACTAACAATTAATGCACAAATACTTACTAATTTAATTTTGCAAAAAAAGTTTCCAATATTGAAAAACAAAATTGAAACGAAGAAGATTTGATTATGCTGATATTTGAGTCTAAAAACTGAGTCCGTGTTGCATAAAACATGAAAAACTGAAACGTTGCAGATCGGTTACAAATGACCAAATAGGGTTAACATTAACTACATGTCTCAATATGTAATCATACACATTTGCTTTGAGTATTGAAAACAGTATTATTAAAGAATTAATTATGCAAAGTTCGATTATTAAAAGGTTTTTAAGTTTGAAGGCATGCGGCATCGACATTGTTAATTCGACAATTATATTTGATCTACTCAACTTATGTGTTAAATACATTTCGCATTTTCAATTATAAAAAAATATTACCTTGTGATAAATTCGATTGTTTTCCATGTCAACAACTTTCTCTAGTGAATTTCGGGTCTAAAATCAGTTTAAAAATAGTTATAAATATAATAAAATCTTATTAAATAAATACTTACACGTTTGTTTAAACACACAACTGGCCAAAGCGAGCACCCCAAAGTACAACAGCAACACAGACAACCACATAACAGCCACTTAAAATTCATCGGCATGGTTTTCTTCAAAACCTCATTGATAAGGTCGATTGAATTTTTAAACTCTTCAGGCGCAAGCTGAAATTATATATTTTAAACAACAATAATAAATTAAAAAACTGGATTACGTCAAAATAATTCGATTGTGTATTTGCATGAAGTACTACTAAGCAATCCGAGCTTCTTAAAAGCCTCATTTCACGAAAAATTCTATTATGCTCTAAAAATGATTTCGATATTGTGATTGGCATATTGCAAATGCCATCTATTGGAAACAAAAAAACGACTGCTTAGTAATTGACGAAATGAGATGCAAACTAAATTAAACTCCGTCCCAGTTAATAAGTAAAGTTTTATATAAATAATTGGGGTTTTATTATAGCGTAAATACCATAGTTTTGGCTCGAATTGGATAGTTTAGGATCTTGTGCATATCATAAAAAAAATGAAAATCAAAACTTGAAATTATACTCCTGTTTATATCATAATACCTCATTTTCCTAAAAAAAACCGGTTTACTTATTAACTGGGACAGAGTTTAGTTTAGATAATCGAACCAGAAATATCAGGAAACTCACAGTTCATATAACTTGACGAATATGATAAAAGATCCAGAGTAGAATTCAAACCGGTCACCCGATTTGACCCGTTTTTAAATGTTGCCTGCAAATATGAAATATGTCATTTTATACTCCTGTACCTAGTTGAAGTAAACAATATTAATTTTTCGAACTGAAATACATTTTAAGGAGTTACAGCATCAAACGTTGAGTGGTAAGCAAAATAGGGGTGAAAGCAAACTGACTATTTAAAAATTGTAACGCTTCAGGAAGAAGAGATTCCCCTGCCAATGTTTAGCCGATCGTTTTTATTTTATAATATAAATATAAACGCCTGTTGAGCATCAAACAGTTCGGGGAAAACTCGAATTTCTACAGAGAGGGAGAGAAGATAGATCCCTCCTGCGACTTTTTTAAAACCCTGCAGTCCAGCCGACCTGTCTCAGCAACGGGCAGAAACAAGCGGAATACATATACATGTTTCTGCGTCTACTGTTCTGGCAAACAACTCAAAGGTGGTACTACAGAAGAAGAAGCGGTAGAATCAAATGTAACTCAGCCCTCAAATACAAACAGGCAGGGCCAGTTCATGGCCTCTTTGGCTAATATCAGTGTCGTTGTTCCACCGACAATCTTGTTAGTTGTTGCACCTTTTTGTGTCCGATTTTTCTTATCAGAGGGAGACGCCTCTGAATTTACCTAACTCCACGTATTTTTGGCTTTTGTTTTTCCCACGCTTGGAGACAGTGTCTACTAATATTTACTTCAGTTGTACGTCGACCGGTTACTTACAATCGCTTGCTCTTTTCTCACACTTAGAGACGCTCAGTGTCTACACATATTTACCTTCTACAACCAGTTGTTGTCAATCGTGCATTTACTACGTGGCTCTCTGCCCTTTGCCATTAAACTTCTCTTACACGTTGCATTATCACTTGGTCCACATACGCGCCCCTCATCACATCTACAGAATTACTCTGAAGAAGAAAGACAATACTATTTTTGTTATTTCTTTACTAATATGCCCGTTTCTGACAATGAGATGAGGTCCCCTGTGCTAGGAACCCCCACTCCAGTATTGTCGCCTGTCGCGCCTCCCGCCCCGTCGCCCCCAACGTCACCCAAGCAGGCCAGTTTTGCCAAGGTCGTCTCTAGCCCAGCCCCGTTTACCGCTATATACCTCCTTCTCCGTTGCACGTATCTCTAATTACCGTGAAAGAATGAGCCACTTCGAGGGCCGCTATAATTTCTTGTCAACATCAATAATAAAGTACTTTCAAGAGCGCAACATTCCAGCATTCGAACAATTTTCCATTTCTAAATGTCTCATACCGTCTGCTGCAGATCCAACAAAGCTACTGTTCGGCCTTTAACTTGTCTGCTCAGCCAATCTTCAATAAGTCTCCCCCGGGCCCTACTGGACACAAATGCCACTCGCTTCTTACCTCTCCGTCTTTTCCCAAGCTCTTAGTTTAAACTTCCAAATTTTCCGGTCTTCTTAAGTCCTCAACAAACGCATGCTGTTCTGACTCAGTGCACTGGTCTCGGCGATCTCTCCATCAAGTCACTGTTGTACGAGGGCCTTGGTCATCAAAGGACCCTCTCAATCAAGTTGGAAGTCACCAATTTCCACCAGCACAAACAACTAAGTGAGTGGGTTGCTTTTGCTAAAAGAGCTGGTGGCTTCAGCCTTACAGACTCGCTTAAAGTCTCTGCGGACTGCCCCACACTCTACACCTGCCAGCGGCGCCAAGGTGCCGGTCACCTTTCCTGTGGAGCCTATAAAGAATCGTCAGTTAAAACACACAAGATCATGTCTGACATGTCCGCTGAGGCAATCCTTCGTCAATCATCTCTATCCAAATCATCATCTTCGCCCACTGAAACTATTATCATTGCTTCCTCCTTTTCCTCCGCTTCTGATACAGCTTCCGACACTATCACCCGACGTAGTGATGGTGAGCTCTCAGACTCATCGGTTGACGAGCATTCTTTAATCGCAACTCCTAAGCC
>CABFPE010000523.1:425644-444912 GCA_900660155.1 Hofstenia miamia | reverse complement strand
GCGTTGAGAGGTTGAATGTCGCGTGTTTTGGGTATTTAGACGTGAAACTCGCTCATTGAAAACACAAGACATGCATGTCTCATGTCACGTGTAAACGGGGTATTACAGTGATTCACATCGTATGCCACCATGCCACTGCTGAACAAAACGGAATAAATGTATGTTTTGGTTTATAGGAATTAGCTGTGTGTTCGTGTTACTTCTTCTGTTGTTTTAATTGAGTTGTTCATTACATTTTGTTTTAAGTTTGTGATGGATAGGAAAGGCAAAATTGCAAGCTTTTTTACTGAAATATCCACTGGATCAGGAAAGTGGAAATGTGTATGTGGGAAAGAACTAATTCAAAAGAAAGGTACTGGATGGACCAATCTTACTTCGCACATGAAAAAACAACCTGGATGGGATTCCGATTCTGGGCAGATGTCTTTGGACTCAATGGACCTGCGTACTTCGATATCAACAATTCCAAAGCATATAAAGGACATTCACAATTGGATTGAATGGTTTTGTGTAGGCATGAAGCCTTTTTCATTTGTAGAAGACCCACTGACAAGAAAATTTACAAATTTGGGGACGATTTCTAACAAAACTCTGAAAAAGTACATGGAGTTTTTAACCAAAGAAGTGGAAACGAGAATTTCTGAAAAATTACCACCAAAATTTGCTTTGTTAATTGATGGCTGGACTGCAGGTTCTACCCATTTTGTGGCTTTATTCGCTTCTTACTCCGACGACAATTCAGATGGATATTCAACTGTTCTATTAGCAGTTGCTCCATTACAGGTATCGTAGCTCTTTACTATCTCTCTATTTATTCACTTAACTTAAATTAGAAAAAAGTATTAGGCAAAAAAATTGTTGTATTATCACAAATTTTAATACATATACGTTTTCAATAATGCTGATTCAGAATACTTGTGTAAATTAATGCTAATATAAAATTGTTTTAGGAAGAAACCGAATTCACAGCCAAGGGGCATTATGATTTCATTGAATGGGTGTTGCAAAGTATTTACAATAAAAATATCTCACAAGTTTGCGCACTTATTGGCGACAACTGCGAAACCAACAAAAGCCTTAGCAAGAAATTAGGCATCCCATTTATTGGTTGCGCCTCGCATAGATTACACTTGGCAGTGACGGCTTTCCTACAAAAAAACTTCAAATTTTTAGTGGAAAAAGTTCATGTTCTGATGCAGAAATTTAAAAATTCATTGAAAAATTCTGGGGCCTTACGAAAACATACCCCACTTCGACCTATTACAAGAAATGCAACGCGCTTGAGCAGAGCAATGATTGACCGTATTTGACTCATTTTGAGAGCAACGCCGATATTATCGATTTCATACCCTCAAGCCGAGAAAATCAAATTCTTCGAGAAAATCAAATTCTTCTTGATCTGCAACAAATTTTGAAGAAACTTAATTCAGTCACCAAAAAACTGCAAGATGGAGCTGTAGGCTTAGTTGAGGTGCGTTTACTTTTTGATTATGTTATACAACTACACCCAGAGATGGAGTATTATCTTTCAAAAACTAAAGCTATTATCTTGTGTGCCGATTATGAAAGTGGAGTGCGAAAAATTATACAGGGTCAAGAAGCTACTATGACTGCTTTAGAGATAGACGCTGTTAAATTGCTAAAAAATGAAGATGAACAGCTAGCTGCTGCCAGCAATGAAGATTTTGCGACCTCCGTTTTAAAGCGTCTCAAAAATGCAGTTTACTTAGATTGTCGATTTCTTTTATCGTCTACAAACTTGGTGGAAAGATTTTTCAGCACGGCCGGTTTTGTATTCAACGACTACAGACAGTCACTCCTTCCAATGAATTTAGAAATGCAGTTATTTTTGAAACTAAACAAACCCATGTGTGATAAATTTACTGTATCGGATGTCTTCAACAAATCTGCTTCAGCAACTACGTCTGCAGTGATTAATTCTGCGGCAGAAAATTTCCCACTTGTCAATTTATAGATTTGTGTAATAGATTTGCGTATAACAGCTTTTTCTGTTAGTTTTGTTTCTCTACTGTAACTTTTTAATTTAATTGGTTCTAGATTACATAATTTCAATGAATTGAGCAATTAATTGGGAAATTGATTGCTTTGCTTTCCAATTTCAATTAATTGATTGGTAGGTCGCAATTAATAGCAATTCAATTTTTCCAACCCCTGCTTCATCCTCGAACCTATGATTCAACTTACCAATTGTCAGCTTCCAAAACCATGATTTTATGCACATAAAGTTTGTAGTTTTAGAAAGATAATGGGATATTTTCTAGGATGCCTAAAGCGGACAGGATGGGGCACATCTCTATCTGTAAGCACTACTTTTGCATAGAATTCGAACAGTGAATATTGCAAAGCCAAATCCTATACAGGGCGTCAACAAATGGATTGATGGGGTGGATATTAAAAAAAATTGTGCAAATTATACAATTGACAAATTAAAAAAAGTAGTTTTCACTATGTTAGTATATTCGACGCATGGTACATTATTCCGAAAATAAATAATATAATTAGTCAACTAGATTTTCCTTGTATGCTTAAAGTGGTATGAAACACTGTCTATCTTACACAGAGCAACTAATTGATGCCATTCGATTTGATGGAGAAAAAAATTTGGTTCGAAGAACTGAAGGTAAATTTACAATGCAAATCACTAATGTACTAGAGCTTCATGATTTACAAGATAAAATTAAAATACTTTTCCATATAGAGCTTTGGAAGTTTTATACATATTAATAAAATATTAATCATTGCACTGTTTGTTGGTATCCACATTACCACTTTCTAACTATTTAAAATCACCTTTGAATTCCAAAAAAATAGAGCACAATTGGTAATAGACATACCCCACATGCGGTAAAATGGATTGAAACAATTGAGCCAACTTGCGTTGGTACAGGTTCTCAAACATCACAAGATCAACACATTATAAAAATTCTGAAGTGGAATCCTTGCCATTTCATTTTACTCTCTAGTTGACAGTAGCGTGTCAAAAATGCTGAATAAAGGGATTTCATATACACTACAATTATTGCACATCATTTTCGAAAAAATACAAGGAGCATAAATTTCAACATTCACCTTTAATTCGAAATATATATTTGACATACAACCAAAATTCTAATCTATTTCAATTTGGACCAAAAAGTAAATGTAAGAACATAAGTGAATTTGCAAGGTATACAAGGACTTTTGCAATACATGCATTCTTCTCATATTCAAGCAATGTTTGGAAAAGCAATATTTACGGTAATAATTAACAGCAATAACGAAGTACAAAAACGAAAGTGAGATCCACATTAGCAGTAGCGGTATCGCCACTAGATAGCAATAAGAGGGAGATTACGTCAGTTTGAAAGCTCACGGATTTATAGAGACTATGTAACTCGAGAAGAGATTGTAAACTGCTCAAAATTGGGCTTATTGAGTAGGTGCATAGTGAGATACGAATTATAGTAAAGGGACATTTCGGGAAGACTACTGAAGTACCCGAGTAAAAAGAGAAACTAAGAACGCATATAAGAAAAAATATAGCTATATAGCCATAATAAATTAAAACCACTGTATTCCACAGGGAGAACTCGGATATAGATAAAGAATAGTTTCAGTAATAAAAACTGATCACCTTAACTAAAGGAAACAAACGAAAAAACCTCAGTGAATTATATTTTGTTAAGTATGAAATAAGGTTATTTCCAGTACAAATTCTCGGGATATTTATTAAATGCCTTAGGTCGCATAGATCACAGAAGTCAAGCAGTGAAGTATCAGCATTGTTTGTAAAGGAAATCGTGGACCAACTTACCTCAGTAAAATTGAAATTATAGTGATTATCGGTTAATATATAAGGAAAGGCATTTAGAGCTGAAATGAAAAACGATACTTAAGGTTATTTGAAGTAGAAGTACATGCAACAGAAAAGATAAATTCAGACAGATGTATGATTACTTAGGGTCTCTATGAATTTAGTAGGTTGCAATGCGAAATAACTCGAACGCTCGAGGATGGAAGGATTGCGAAGGATTTGATTGAAGCATTGAGTCACGATTCGGTAAAACGAATTACATATGCGTGTAGTTGACAAGAGTCAGGTTGCATTTAGGAGGCTATGTAAGCTGCTCCGTGATAGGATATTTAGAATTAAAAAACGAATTTTAAAACATAGTTAAGCCGCATGCTGAACATTGTAAAATAGCATGAGCTTAAGTATTTTAAAGTCAGTTTTAAGATTTCGTTCAGAGATTTTTTGAAGGGATTCGTAGCATATTTCTTTCATGTATTCGCAATGAAAGCGGGATACTTCATAGAGCACAACTCACGACTTTCGGAATGGAATTTGTGCTCAACAAACACTGCCAAAAGTGGCAAGGGAGGTACGAGTTCTTTTTCCACTAATATTTTTCAATTCATTGACGCCAAATTAAAACGGTTGGAATTTCATTAGTCAGTGCACGGTGTCAATATACAAATCTGAAAGGAGTTAATTGACTAATGATACATTCACATTAGCCGTCTCGAGGGTAGTCTGTCGGAGAGCAATTACTCGATAGAGTAGCCTTTTGATTGATTCAAGGAAAGATTTAATATAGCAATTCAAAATGAATTTTTATTTAAATAATACAAGCTATTCAATATACATATACTAAATATGATTTACCTTTGCATGCAAAGCAGGCGGAAATTCTGTTTCGAAACGATTACTGAGACCAAATCTATAAGCAAAACAGTTAAAACTCATAGCAACAAAACTTACAATGTGACATGACCACCTCCTCTAATAACAACAGGTTCACATGTAGATGGCAATATTATTGATTCATGTTCTGCATATTCTTCAATAGCATCGGGATCAGAGGAAGCCATCCTCAATGATTAACAAACAATAAATTCATATGTTACAAATATAAAAAATTTCTCAACGAATATTTGGTGAGATTAATTGTGTTCATTAATATCGTTTTTTCAAATAATACATAAATATAAATGAACATTAAAGTGTTATCTTGCAAAGAAAATGGTAAAATTGATTTCATATTCAATAATAAATTCTAAAATTTTACATTGTGATATATTGGAAATGAATAATCATAATGACTTTAAAGGACATCTAACGATATGCCACAATGGCATCAACACAAGCTAAACATAAATTTAAGGTTGTTTTGCTTGGGGAGGGTAAAGTTGGGAAGAGTTCAATCGTTTTAAGATATGTTAAAAATGAATTTGCGGATGTTCATAGCGAAACTCAAAAAGTTAGTTGAATTTCGTATTAACCATCATTATTGTTTATGAATAAATAACATCAATTATTACTATTGTGGATTTAACTCAAGCTTCCAAAGTTTTTCTATGACGTACTGTATTATTTCCATCTAGGCATCACTTTCAATTTGAAACTTCAAACTACGCCTCGCTAGTCGAATCGAGTGTCCTAAGCTTTCATAACTGTAGCAACAATTGACTGTTGTGTTAGCTTGATTTCTAATTTAAGACTTTTGTTGTTGTTGTATATTGTTAATAGTTATTGAAGCCAGGCTTAATGTTTTTCAGTCATGCCTTGTAGTCGAGAATTTTTTTATGTCGTATCTCAAAAGATCCATTGTTTAGAATACTTATACTCATGTTTGATTTTTCTAAGTTGTTACTCTACCTTTTTAAGAATGCTAAATTATCGGATTCAAATCTTAGTTTTAGCAAGTTTTCTTGGTTTGGTTAACCGATTGAAGATGTTTTTAAACATGATTCAGGTTTTCCTAAAGAATTGTTTTAAGTACTTCAGTCTATTACTAATTGCCGCTTGATTTGCTTTCGATTTTTAGCTTAGGATAAAGTGCATAATTTATTGCTTACTATGAGGCTGTCAAAATCATTTTAATATGTAATTCTATTCCACAAAAATATCCCCAACCTTAAATATCCTATTAGTAGCATATTTTGATTCATTTTTGTAAAAATTTTCACGTAATTAAATACACTTTGAAATGTTATTTGAGTATTGCTTTTTGTATCATAGCTTTCACATATTAAAATTGTGTCCCAAGTAATGCATTTATAATTAGTTATTTATTGTAACAGGATTTATGTTCAAGTGTGTTAAATTTTCAGTACATAATTATTATTTTTAATGATGTTCAGAATATGTCTGCCTTGAATTTAGAAAATATGCCCTATATTCTTCTTCGAATATTTATGCATTGAATTGTAAATATGAACTGTATATGACGTTGTTTTTGGCTACCGATGGATTGCCACGAGTTCAGAAAAATATGCAAGTCATGAAAAAGGAAACTTAATTTTTTTATGTATTATTTGTAAGTTTTAATTTATAGGAAGCATAGTATTTATCCAATCTTTGCTTAATTTGAAAGTTATTGAATCTACAATGCATGCTTGTATTTTAAATTATCTTTTAAATTATCCTTAACTAACTGAGCAATTAATAGAGCATTCGATATAGCAAACATAAACCAAAACATTATTAAATTGAAAACAGACCTAAGAAAAAATGAGTACAAACATTCTTATTGATAAATACTTTGAGGACGCAATTACAGCAATAGTTACGAACATCAGAGAATTGAAGTATTCTTTGAACAATAAGATGGATGAACTTCATCAAAGTATGATTATATATAATATCGATAAACTTAATGCAAAGCTTAATCTAATATCACCAACTAACTTGTCTGATAAAGCCAATGTAGTCTATAGGACTCAAAACATCTAAAATAGTTGTGGACAGCATCTCAAAAACATTGAAAACATTTGAATTAGATCACCCCATCCAATTTTAAAACTAGAACAGCGAGCACTCCATGACNTGTAAGTTTTAATTTATAGGAAGCATAGTATTTATCCAATCTTTGCTTAATTTGAAAGTTATTGAATCTACAATGCATGCTTGTATTTTAAATTATCCTTAACTAACTGAGCAATTAATAGAGCATTCGATATAGCAAACTTTTATGACAACATAAACCAAAACATTATTAAATTGAAAACAGACCTAAGAAAAAATGAGTACAAACATTCTTATTGATAAATACTTTGAGGACGCAATTACAGCAATAGTTACGAACATCAGAGAATTGAAGTATTCTTTGAACAATAAGATGGATGAACTTCATCAAAGTATGATTATATATAATATCGATAAACTTAATGCAAAGCTTAATCTAATATCACCAACTAACTTGTCTGATAAAGCCAATGTAGTCTATAGGACTCAAAACATCTAAAATAGTTGTGGACAGCATCTCAAAAACATTGAAAACATTTGAATTAGATCACCCCATCCAATTTTAAAACTAGAACAGCGAGCACTCCATGACAATATATTTCATCTGATGTTTCAAATGCGAAAATTATTGAATAGAAACATAATTTCTACTAACATCAAATTCAATGAAATTATCAACATAATTGGAAGCTTATGCACCTGTTAGTCTTTTTGCTAATCAAGCAAACATTTTGACCTATCGTCGCGTTTCTATTGATATCAATTATATTAAAATTTAGTGAATGAAGCTATTATAAAATCAAGTAAATTTGGAGGAAAGTTCATTAAGAATCAGTCGATGGCTTTGTAAGCTGAAATATATTTTAATGTTTTAACAAATTATTGTTTTGTTGAAAATGAAATAAAAATATGGAGTTAACTCACATCTAGGTAAAGAGGAAGTTAATTTACAATTTATAAGATACCATTAATATTCTAATGGTGCTTCAAGTCTCAAAATATGCCCTAATATTTGAACCAAATGATGTTGCTATTGGATTCATGCTTAATAAAAGGTTTATATTGCTTTGGAACTATCCAAAAATTTAGTTCACACTTACTGTTTATCTTAGCTGCAATGCAGTGCATTACATATTATTGTGCCCCTAAAATCAACTACCCCTAGATTATTGCGGATTTTTTTCTTAACTTTTTAATATTCGAAATGGATATCTAAGATATATTTACCTAAAAATTCTTACATAATTATGTTCTTGTATTATTGTAATCTGCACTGAGTAGCGGTTTGGCCTCTCCATCATTAATTATATTTCGCTTGTAGGCAGCGCATTACTTTGAAATTTGGTTAATGAACAAATCGTGAATTTTTCAATGTGAATTTGAAGCCAAATGCATTTCTTAACATTACAATGTCTTTATTCAATAGATTGCTTTCTACAAAATAATTACATCCTGTAAAATGCATAATGTACTTCGACAATTGGTAAAAAAGGTTTGGTAACTACGGTCGATTGGAATTCTTAAGCACTCCTTGATGACTTTGGTTTGCTTCGAGTCGACTTCTCTTCTAAGATACCTGCATACATTTGACAATTGAAACTCGTTCGCAATGCATGTGTCAACCCAAACNCAGCGAGCACTCCATGACAATATATTTCATCTGATGTTTCAAATGCGAAAATTATTGAATAGAAACATAATTTCTACTAACATCAAATTCAATGAAATTATCAACATAATTGGAAGCTTATGCACCTGTTAGTCTTTTTGCTAATCAAGCAAACATTTTGACCTATCGTCGCGTTTCTATTGATATCAATTATATTAAAATTTAGTGAATGAAGCTATTATAAAATCAAGTAAATTTGGAGGAAAGTTCATTAAGAATCAGTCGATGGCTTTGTAAGCTGAAATATATTTTAATGTTTTAACAAATTATTGTTTTGTTGAAAATGAAATAAAAATATGGAGTTAACTCACATCTAGGTAAAGAGGAAGTTAATTTACAATTTATAAGATACCATTAATATTCTAATGGTGCTTCAAGTCTCAAAATATGCCCTAATATTTGAACCAAATGATGTTGCTATTGGATTCATGCTTAATAAAAGGTTTATATTGCTTTGGAACTATCCAAAAATTTAGTTCACACTTACTGTTTATCTTAGCTGCAATGCAGTGCATTACATATTATTGTGCCCCTAAAATCAACTACCCCTAGATTATTGCGGATTTTTTTCTTAACTTTTTAATATTCGAAATGGATATCTAAGATATATTTACCTAAAAATTCTTACATAATTATGTTCTTGTATTATTGTAATCTGCACTGAGTAGCGGTTTGGCCTCTCCATCATTAATTATATTTCGCTTGTAGGCAGCGCATTACTTTGAAATTTGGTTAATGAACAAATCGTGAATTTTTCAATGTGAATTTGAAGCCAAATGCATTTCTTAACATTACAATGTCTTTATTCAATAGATTGCTTTCTACAAAATAATTACATCCTGTAAAATGCATAATGTACTTCGACAATTGGTAAAAAAGGTTTGGTAACTACGGTCGATTGGAATTCTTAAGCACTCCTTGATGACTTTGGTTTGCTTCGAGTCGACTTCTCTTCTAAGATACCTGCATACATTTGACAATTGAAACTCGTTCGCAATGCATGTGTCAACCCAAACCTTTATGATATGCTCAAATTAACANGCTTCAAGTCTCAAAATATGCCCTAATATTTGAACCAAATGATGTTGCTATTGGATTCATGCTTAATAAAAGGTTTATATTGCTTTGGAACTATCCAAAAATTTAGTTCACACTTACTGTTTATCTTAGCTGCAATGCAGTGCATTACATATTATTGTGCCCCTAAAATCAACTACCCCTAGATTATTGCGGATTTTTTTCTTAACTTTTTAATATTCGAAATGGATATCTAAGATATATTTACCTAAAAATTCTTACATAATTATGTTCTTGTATTATTGTAATCTGCACTGAGTAGCGGTTTGGCCTCTCCATCATTAATTATATTTCGCTTGTAGGCAGCGCATTACTTTGAAATTTGGTTAATGAACAAATCGTGAATTTTTCAATGTGAATTTGAAGCCAAATGCATTTCTTAACATTACAATGTCTTTATTCAATAGATTGCTTTCTACAAAATAATTACATCCTGTAAAATGCATAATGTACTTCGACAATTGGTAAAAAAGGTTTGGTAACTACGGTCGATTGGAATTCTTAAGCACTCCTTGATGACTTTGGTTTGCTTCGAGTCGACTTCTCTTCTAAGATACCTGCATACATTTGACAATTGAAACTCGTTCGCAATGCATGTGTCAACCCAAACCTTTATGATATGCTCAAATTAACATTTTTTGTGGAGTTAGTAATTGTTAAAATATATTATCCACTTTGCAAGGGAGTAAAGGAACTTATTTACAAATATACGTCTCTAAATTTCGTCCATTTGTTTTTTCAAACTTTAACTGAAGTTGCGTTATCACTAAATCTCTGTCTGTTCATGTTTACAATAACAGAAAATGTTCTGAACTCTATCGGTGTCAAAAATTATGTATATGCTTTCTACGACAGCGTAAATTTTGAAAACCATGTGACAACATATTGATGGAATTAACATCTTCAATGAATCTACAATAGAGTAAAACTTTTCAACTGATGCATTTGTTCATCAATTAATGTAGATTGATGTTCATCACTGAACGATTTAAGTAGCCTGATACTTGAAAATCAAATTGAATGACAATTTGAGTATCAAATGTATGTAGTGTGTATTTGCTCTTTCTTTTCTTGAAAGTATCAAAGTTGTTTAGAAGGTGAACCGTATGAGATGATTTGTGAATGGCGCTCATCAACTAAACTATTGATTGCACCAGTAAAAGTCAATCTTTTTTATGTTTAATTACGGAACCAAAGTTATATTAACAGACGTAAACATCCACAGTGATATAAAATTACTATTATTAATACAGTTGGTATCAAAGATCTTCATAAAATAAATTGATATAATAATAACTAATGAAATTTGTGCACATCTATCAATTTCGTTAGTCGTATCGCCAATGCAACATCAAGAATATTTCCTAATTCATGTGTTGTAACAGTCATTAATTGCTTAAAATTGAATTGTATAACATAGTGACAAGAAGAGCATCAATCTTGTCAATCAATTTTAGGAAAGTTGATGTCATCAGCCGGGATAATACTATTCATTAGTTATTTCATAAAAATTGTAGATTTTGGATGTCCGAGTTTAAACGATGTTTACTAAGCCATTTCGTATTACAATCGAAGAAAATTTTAAATAATAGGAAAATAATTTGTTAACAGAAAAACGGTATATTCGAACATTAAAATGTTATTATATAATGCCATGTTATTTTGTTAATATTAAACGAAATTTTATAGCAGTATTTCATTGATTTGAGAATAGCTCTGTTTCTCATGTTGAATATTATTCATTATTTATTTAGGCCTCGTTTTTAAGCAAAAAACTAAATATTGCCGGTGAACGCATTATGCTGGAAGTCTGGGACACTGCGGGGCAAGAAAAATATCACGCTGTAACTAATGTGTATTATCGCAATAGTCAAGGTGCTGTTTTAGTTTACGATATCACAGACATAGACTCGTTTGACCGGGTAAGCAAAGCGTGCCTTGCTTTCTTAATAAAGTGTTTAGGTAAAGACTTGGGTGAAAGAGTTGCGACAGGTTTTAGGAAACGATGTTGTTTTAGTTATTGCAGGTCTTTATATGATTTTCTATTCTAAATATTTTATATTTAATTTGCAACGTACTTAGTGAATCTTAAAGTATGTATAATAAATTACATTAAATAATCTTTATATGCACAATGATTTTGTTATGTTAATAACTATTTGTGGAAATTGCTTTTCTACCGGAATCATGAAACAACATATGCACCAAATTCAAATTTTCGGTGCACAATAGGTTTTCCATTTGTAAAATGTGCTCATTATGTTATTTATTTACAATGTATTTTAGGGTACAATATATATATTTATATATGAAATGTGATTTATAACAATTTTTGCAAAATATTTAGCCATTTTATTAGAAAATGTAATGAGGTCTTAATTTTCCTTCCTCATGCCAATTTGAATTACAAAATGTTCGATTTTAATTTTTGCAACTTTCTTCGGTTTTACTCTGATTATATTACAATCGAGATTACAGACTCATATTAAACATTCGCACATTGTATTTACTTTATAGATAAAACTAGTTCAATTGTAAATAGACAATCATATATAATGTTAGACTCGACTTCCAATATGTTTACTATGTACATATGCGAAATGATTTTGAAAATTCTTTTGACGTGCGTTCATTTCATCAACATTTTTTTAATGTTTATGGCCACAAATTTGCTGTATTATCTAAGGTTACGATGTATAAGTATTTGCAAAATGATGTTGCGTTTGAAGTTATGCTCTCTGGGACAGGATGAACCTGAAACCGAGGTTGTTTAGTAGTTTGGTATGGAAATCGAATTTTTCTCTGTTTGCTTAATTGCTTTTATTTTCTGTACAAATAGACTGTGTCTGATGATTGATTGCATAGTGTTTACACTCTTCACAAGGATCGAAAGAAAATGTTATAATTAGGCCAGATATTTTCATTCTCAACATTTTCTTGGCTTGATTGGGATTTAGATGTATTTCAATTGCTATTTGTCACATATTTATTGATTTAGTTTTATTTGCATTATAGTTTACAATGCAAGTGTCGTTACGCTATTGATGTGTGTAATGTAGTAGATTCTTTGCAAACTTTTTCTGTATATTGTAAAAATTAATTAAAAAGCACATTTATTTTAATTCCCTGCATGAATTTAATTAAAAAGCATTTCATTTGTCAAGTTATTTTTATTGTTGTCATCATAATATGCTTATAGTAATAATTTTGTTTGCTTGTAATGAAAATGTAATCTGTACAAATTCCTTCTCAATTAAGGAATTGGACTTAACTAGGTAATTCAAACAAACTGCCTCAGCATCACCGTACGATTTAAATGGGTTTGTGTAAAATACATGCAAAAATACTTTATATTCATCGTTGCTTATTCAATAAATAATTACTATAGTCGGCAAAGTACCTGTTAAAATCACAGGCAAAATTGTCACCTTAGTTTGAAACAGAACTGAATGCAAAACTGAAAGCCGTTCATCTTTAATATGTAGATCACCTTCTAGTAGATGTATTTCTCGTGAGAATTACTTACGTAAATAATTACTGCACAATTTGTATTATTCCCTTGAAAATAAATATAATAAATATTAATCATTTATTCTATCATTCTTAAAAAAAAATTGCACAAAATTCAGTTTTTCATGTGATTGGGGAAGTTTTCCATAGTTCAGCTATAAATTATTATTATTAATTTTATAAAAAGTTTTTATTCCTGTTCAATTGATTTTACAAATGTAGCGGGAATTCATATATATGTTCATAAATATCTATAAATATGTAAGAAATTCTTGTACACATGGAATGGCTGCTGGAACGAAAGTCTTAGATAATGCTTTGTGATAGTGTTGATCTTCGTAATGTTCTAATATTTTCTATAGTACTTTCAAGAAATCTTTAATTTAAAGGATGATTAGGATCGTCGATTATCTTTTTGATGATTTTTTAAATTGAGATTTGAAGGCGTTATTGACGACTGAAATTGAATTCTTTGTTTAATTTTGACATTTTGGCGAATAGTTTAAAACTTAAATGTTCTTGGTACAAATATTTCAGAAATTTAGCTTAATTAACATTTTGAATATATAAAATTCTTGGTCTTTCTTCATATAGTTTAGTAGATATGAAACTGATGATACATTGAAGTTCGACTTCTTTCTTATAGATTCTACATGTTCATCTCAATTCAGATTATTTTTTATAAGCTTCAATATTTCACACTTTTTGTTATTGGTATTCAATTTTCATTATTTTGTATTGATGTTTTTATGTTATGATATACAAAAATTATTTCATTGGGTTTGCTTGTGTTAATTCTTTTGAATCCTTAAATACTTCTGTTATTCTATTTTTGTAATTCAGAAAATCATGCCAGCTTTTGAAGTTATTAGCTTATCGAAAAATCTTGTAATCACAAATTTGTAAGCAACGTTTTTATTATTGTGGATTTGTGATTTTCGAATTCTTGTATTGGGCCATTACTAGCTTCTGTATCCATAAACACTTAGACAAACCATCTTTGTTGTCAATTTACCATAATTAAGGTTACCACTTGATGTAACGAAATATAATTCCACACTTTGAAGAGGAAATTTATTGATGTTTGAAGGATTTCACTATTTCTTCCAATTCCCTTTGTGCTTTTTAATATAAAGCCCGTTTTCACGTTTTTGTTCTTCATCAACTGTAACCAGGTTAATTATCCAGAACATTAAATTATTTTCATTATTTGGATTTGATACCCCCGTCGGTTATTATCACGTGTATAGATTATAATTGAACATTTGACATTTTTATTCAATCTTGCAATTTGTGCAATGTAGATTCCATGAAATTTCGAGAAAATTAATCGAAAATTTCTTTAGATAACTGCGTTTTTTCGTATCAGATATTTATAGTAAATGATTTTTCAGTACATTTACTTCAATAATCTTATCACTAAAAAACAAACATCGATTGGTATTAAACTCACATAAATATAAATTTAGACAATTATAAGAGAATATTCGTACATTAGATACAAATTTATTGGAAGTTTTCTCTAATTTCTTTGAAAAACTGCACTACTTTCATAGTTTATTTACAGCAATGATATGTGCTTTAATTTTTGATTTTTATATTTGGAATAATTGGTTTATGCTTCACATTTATGAACTTGTCTCTACTGGATTATGAAACCATTGGTGGTGGTGGTGTTAATAAATGAAAATATTTTGTCGATCAATTTGATTTGACCTAATTAAGGGTTTTAATTATGTTATTATTGTTCTTTCTGCTAACCGTTTGAAAAAAAACATGCTCTCTGAGGTTAATGCTCACGTTTGTAAGCTACTGAAATTTTTATTCATCCAAATAGAGATTGCACCTCGTGACCACACCAATCAATGGATGTGGTGTGGTTGCTGTAAATATAAACATATTAACATGCGATCGTCTCACGTTTCGAATGGGAACTCTTAAGAATATATGGCTTGTGTAGTCACTGGGATCTGCGTTTAGCCTGATCAACAGTGAGGCCGAGCGTTCCGGGGTTCGTCTGCTGAGCCTTATATCTATATAAGCATAATTGACATGTGACACAACAAACGCTGGCCTCAGTCTTATTTCGCCTACCAGAAACTGAGATTGCCTCATTACACGCACTCATCCTCTGGGCACCACTAAACTTAAGATAACATGATTTTTAGGATATTCCTATTTTTTTCATTTTCAAAATTAAAAAAAAGATCAATCTTTTTAGCACTTTCCAACCAGAAATTATTCAAATTCGGTTAGAATGTTGCAATTTATCTAATTGAATCAATGAAATGCCTTTCTCGTTTGAGTTTTATGTTATATTAATGAATAATTTGAATATCCCAGTATGCGATATTAAAAAAGCCAATTGGTGTATACACTAACGATCTAAAGTATTACTGTGCGTTTAGAGGATTTCTGGTAGCTGTCCCGAACTTGCCTGAATACCCGTGCGTTCAATGTACAACAACTATTGCATTGATAACTCTAAGCAAACATAATTAGCAAGAACTATGCAAATTTTTAATCAATTGCATTTGCCACGAATGACTAGTAAGTTTTTGACGTTATCTAACACCCAACATCGTTTGATTGTGATAGTATGTTTTAATAGTTGAATCGTGATTGAGTTGCTTGACAATTAAATACTACGTTTCAGACGGTTATAAGCATTTAAAGGCAAATTGGTAATAAAGTTTCTATAAGTAGTGTTTTATCATTATCTTTTAACAATCTAATCTAAAACTAGTTCGTTATTGTACTAAATTAAAAAAATATTATTTTAAAAAAGTTCACCATCCTTTGAGGCATAGAAATATTTTATTCGAATAACTGAAATATAAAACTGAAACTGAAATGGGTGAATTTTTTTGGCACTGAAACTGGAACGGAAATTACCCGAAATCCAGTTTAAAACTGGAACTAAATCTGAAATTATCCAGATTTTAATTCAGTTAAACTACTAGTAACAAACAACTATTTATTCAGCTACAATTTTTTTACATTGTTCAAAGTCGTATCAATCATTTATTATTCCTAGTAGATTCGAGAGAATAGTTTGTTATATATGTGTTTTAACCCTTAGTGCTGTTACCTATACACTGAAGAATTTCTTTTGAAACCTGCATTGTTTAGGCAATAAAATTGACCTGGAATCATCTCGCGCAGTCAATATTGCAGATGCAGAGAGGTATTTTATATAATTTTTACTCATTTATTTACTGTGTTATATAGCTATGCTGAAAGCGTTGGCGCCACTCACTATAATACATCAGCTAAATTGGACAAGGGCATTGAGCAGATGTTTTTACAGTTAACTAAAGGTACAAATATTTTATTTTGATTTTTTTGGTATATAGGGTATGATATATGTATTTATCAGTGTATTTTGCTGATAGGATATTTATAATAGTGATTTTCACCTCTTAGAGATGATTTATCATTGTTTTAAAGAATTTCATATAATTTATTGGAATTCAATGGGGGATAGGATTGAGGATGGACAAGATTGAATTGTTTAGGATATCCAAACGGAAACCTTATGGTATCTCGTGGTTGGTAACATTATGTTTAATGCATGTATTGGTGAATTTTTTTGAAATTTACGTTCACTTCGAAATCTTTCGCGTAATTATGTTAGAGAAATATTACGAACTATTCTAGGCAGCGAATACAGCAAAATGAGCATTTCGGACTATCTGAATTTGACATCGAAGGCTTACTGCAGAATGTTTAGTAATTGAAGAATTGACGATTAAAAGCGATAATTGAAGTTTTAGGAGAATTGGAAAGTATTTGTCATTCCGGAAAAACCTGCGTTTTTTTTTAATTAAAATAATTAAGAATTATTGAGAAATTTGTCATTAATAATGTTCATCAACTTCTACAAAATTATTCAGATCCACTAACATTGTATCAAGAACTTATTTCATCCTTTAGCTGTGAACTTGGTTATTTAAATGAGAAATAAATTCATATCGTTCTTCAACAGTCGTAGTCTTTCTTGAAAAGATGTATCGATAATGCAGTTTTTTTCGGCGAGTATGGCAGTTGTTCCTGCATTTCGATGGTGATCAGATTTGACGGACAATGCCGAGTATTTAAACACTCAATAAGATCAGTGTGTCTTTCAATGTGAATAATGTTTTGGCCTCAGACAATTGATGCAGAACCCGCCTTGTGCAAACCCAATGTTTCTTCAAGTCGTCGGATAAAAGCACTTGAACTATTGTATGCGAAATGTTTAGCCGATTGGAGATTTGTTGAACCAACAGACATGTATCATCAGTTTATAATTTGTCGTCTTCATCAATAGAATTTGGCGCAGCTCCTTTGAATTTCGTCCACCTCCTTAAGCTTCTTTTATGACAATTTTTGAACTCTTGACATGTTTCTTGAGCACGCCTGGAAGTTAAGTGTTATGAATTTACTATGCTTTCTACTGTTTCGACGAAAGTTCTGATCAGGAAATGTTTACTTTGTTGGTATACTGCATCCTGATGTTATTTATATGGTCACTATATAAAACCAATTGAATTTTTGTGAATTATAAATTAAGAAGTTATGAAAAGCTGATTCTTAGTCAGCCAGATAATTATCCTTGTATTATACGTGTATGCCAATCACATCGCACTATGAGAGCTAGTTACATGTTGGTATATAGGGGTGTTCATTTTAAAAGTATGCTTTTGTAATGCAGTCCTTTTTAAATTTGAATGATTCAGTTTCCGTAAACTACCTAAAGCCTTGAGCATATGGTTCCTCTGTGAATCGATTCATGTAAATTTTTGTGGATTGGATGTGGATTGAAAGATATTCGATCCACAGCATGCCTGAAAACTATCATAATTATATTCATTAATATATAAATTTAGTAAACACATTTAGATTATTTAAGCTGAGAAATTAATATTTTTTAATTTCTACCGCACAGGCAATTTTCGCTCCTATCGTATCGCATAAGTATAGGTATCCATGCTGTAACAACAGTCATGAGGTCTCTTAGGACTCGAGACTGTGATCACATTTTTTAGCATCTAAAATATATCATGTTTTTATTGTATTTTGAGGAATATCTTTAAATAGCCGATTCATCTTTTTTAATATAGCATTATGTTCACAGCATTTTTGAATTGCTGTTGTTGAAACTAATGCGCAGGGAAATATTCACTGTGGATTTGGGGCTAATGCCACTTTTGTAATCCAACATGGATCTTAATCCGTCAACAAAATAATAAAATCATCAAATTTATATTTCCTCTAACCTTAAGTATTTGGCTGTATCTAGTTTAGGATATTTATATTATCTGAATTTAGGTATGCTAAAGAGTCAGATAACCAATTCACCCACACAGTCTGATGATTTGAAAGCAACGAACTCGCGTACTAATAAAACCGGTGGCATTGTTGTTACAGATACTAGTCCTCCTAAATCAGACGGTGGTTGCAAATGCCATTAACAAAGAATTTTATTTATCAGTATTTTATAATGCGAATTTCATGTGCTCTCACTTTTATAGTGTAACCACAAAATTAGACTTATTTAGTTATTATAAATATTGTTCTACTTCCGTGTGTGTTCAGATCATAGGTCATTCAAATTCAGTGTTTTTAATTGATTTGTTTTAAATACCAATAGAATCATGTAAGAGCTAATATTTATAATGAAGGCAATGGTTGTAATTTTTAAACTATTGATTCTCGTAGTTATATTATCGAATTTTAGAACAGGTTTTCAATCTTTTGAAAGATCATTATTTGCTAGGTGTTAAGGGTATTACATTTTTAAACTAACATAAAACTACATTTGAGACGTATACATTTCCCTGGAGTACTGCTGTTCCTACCGCACTCCAATCGCTTTATAAAGTCATGAATGGTAAAAATCATTTTGACATCGAATGTTGGAATCCTCTATTTTATTCCCATAAACCCATTTTTTTATTACTTTCTAATGTGAATTTGGATTCTGATTCGGTCAACTTTTGATATTTAGGCTTTAATAATCCTCTGTGAAAAAAATTAATTATAGTTGTAAATGAATAAATAGGGGTGTACAAAGCGCGGAAAAGAACATTTTCATAATTTGTGAAAATTTTAGAATTTTCAAATTATCATTAATCTTTGTTATATGTAATGTGAAAAAATATCACATAAAATTTTCTAGGGTTTTATAACAAAAAGGGACGAACCTGAATTTCCGCGCTTTGTACACCCGAAATCGCGGTTCTGGTAGTACCAAGCGCGGAATATATATATATATATATA
>CABFPE010000523.1:376755-424595 GCA_900660155.1 Hofstenia miamia | reverse complement strand
ATATATATATATATGCGCTGATGAAACCGTCACAAAATATTATGATACCGTCTTATGCATTCTCTGTATTCGAGATCCATGATTTTCCTAATGTGAAAAACAAATTACATATTTTGTAATACAAATTACTGAGATGTAAAATTGAGAGAGTTTTCAAGAGCATTCCTGATCCAGGAAATCAAGAAAGGTTTAATTTTTTTGATTATGCAACTTTCATGTTGGAGTTTCAAACCTTAATCAATATTTAATGTGGCTTACATTTTATTCAAAAACTAAAAAAATTTTATTCAACTTTTTTTCATAATGCGTGTGTTTAAAAATGGTATGCGTTTTATATGAAATATTTAGTCAAGATTTAATCATTTTCAATATATCTTTCGCTATACAATGAAATAATATGTCTAAATTTTAAACTTTTGCAGTTCTATTTTTATTATTTCCTTACCTCGACCACACTTGCATTTATTCAATATCATTTCCATAATATGAATTATGTAACTGATTTGTACGCAACTACGTAAATATTTTTTTGCAAATCTCGATTGTCTTAGCTTGTTCTCAATAAAGTAAAGTATTATTGAGGTCGAAATCAAAATATTGTCATACAACTATAAATATACAAAATACATTTTATGAAATATTTAAGTAGATAGCATAGGTCTGACATCCACCTTGTATTCGTTTGTAAAGATTAACACAATATAACGTCCCAAAAATACATTTTAAAGCATTGATTCGCGAATTCATATCAATTTTGCTGAAATGTATACGCTAATTTATTAACTAATATTTAATATGAAAAATATCTTATGCTATCACACTTACTGTATTCTTTTGTTTACTAATGTAAGAATATATTCAAATTTTGTAATTGGGCAATTAATACAATCTTGTAAAAATAAAGAAAAAATATTTCAAGTACATAATATAGTCACTAGAATATTTATTAAAATTAAAATGACTCACTATTTTAGATAAGTCTTTGATTAGAATTAAATAAAAATATCCATAAACGAACTAAGACTTATGACAAAATCAAATTTGAATATGAGAAAAATCGTTTACCAATTTTACAATTGATTTATTGAACACGCTCTATCCAAATACCATATTTATAAATTCGAATATAACTTCTTTAAAGAAAAGGAATCCAAATATTTGGCAAATTATAGAACAAAATCAATAAAATGTAACAAAATGAAAAATCAACAATTTAATATCAACCACATTAAACTTTCGAAGCCAAGTGTTCTACAACTAAGTAAATTGTATTATGTATTTCTTAATACTGTAATATTTAATATAACTTTATTTGTAACAACAAAAGAATTTAATAATATTCTAATAAATGGAAATCAAAATCTTCAAGGAACAACTTTTTATGTATATATTAAAAAGTATAACTTGCTCAAAAATCCAGATAAAACAGAATTTTGTATTTTTTGCTAAATATGAATGGTTGTTACGACAGTTCAACAGTAAACCTTGATCTCAATAATGTTAAGTTATTGGCTGTAGACAATTCCAAGTATTTAGGAGTAACTTTCTACCTGAATTTTGAATTTCAAATTGTCGACAGTTGGCATAGCTATAAGAAATAATTCTATGGTATCAATGCTACTACCAGACTGCAAAAATTCAATTTTCTATGAATTTTAATACGTCGTTTAAGTTTTGTATTTTACTTACTGGTCTAAAACATGTGTTTATAGAGAACTTGATATACAATTAAAAATTTTCAAAGAAAAATTGTTCTAAATCTATCCTTTTCCCAAAACAGCTAATCATTTCGAATATATTGTTGGCGTTTCTTAAGCTCGTCAAGAAATTAACACCTTATAACAGTATTTCTGTGCTTGGTTCAATTCATAAACAGATTTACTCATCAAAACGCTATTCCTTATTTGAAGTATAGAAGAACTTTTGAAGCAATCATTTAATAGTACCGCTAGTTGAAATTGAAACTCATTACTTAAAAAGATAAAGAACATTGAAAAATGCAGGTTTTTAAGAAGCACTTTCAAATTTTCTAGAAATAAAAGTATATCTCAGTTTCAAGTTCTACAATTATTAAACAACTCGTTCTTAAGAATCTTGTAGAAATTTATCCCTAATCTGTTAGATTTATTGTATAGTGTTTTATTGTATTTTATGTATTTAAATGTATGTTTGTACCTTATTCAGGGAATCAGTTTTTAAAAAATATTTCCTGCATAATAAATATCTTTACTGTTGGACATTATTTTTCTGAAAGTTAGATTTTGTTTTTCTTGTGAACATTTACTTAAACTGATTTTTTATATTCGTCATTTATAATCATTTTCATATATATACGCCGTTTGTAACCAAAAATTTTTTTTATATTAATGATGTTGCAAATTTAACGGTGAGTTAATCTTATGAAATTAAGATATGAGGAACAGCAGTTTTTTTAAAATAGCGTAATTTAGCTTCTCTAAAAATGTGGAAATACAATTAATACAAAAACAATATACATGTAATTATATTAAAGCTTTTCTGAAGCATTTCACTCAACCTTCAACAGACGAGCCAAACCGATTGCCATACTGATGATGGTATGTGAATATTTATTATATAATCGTATTTAATAAGAATTAAATTTTTGGAAATTGATTCAAATATTAAATTTATTATAGGCAATCAATTACTTAAAATATAGTATATTTTAAAAGAAATGACGTATAGAATTTCTAAGCGTTGACATTGCTTCTTTTAATAAATTTAAATGTCCTACCGAGCTTTCGTGAACGAGATTTTACTGAATCACTACGTTCTGTGCAGAAGTCTTCTTTGGGTAAATGCAGGCTGCATTTTGTTGGATTGAAATCCCTTCGAGCATAGTATGTAATTTTTTCGGCATTATTTTCTAGGCTCTATGCGTTTCTTTGATTTGTATATATACCCGCTTTTACAACCAACTGCTGAACATTTCTTTACCATTTATGTACCAATATTAGGTTAACAAAATGAGTGAATGTGATTGTATAGCTTCAAAAAACATCCGCAAATTTAGTCATTAGAATGCTTGGTCTATAACTAGCTTCTCTCCCCAGATGTATTTTCAGCATCATTGTCATTGCACAAACTATGCAACGTCTTTAAATAAATTTAATTTGCAATTTATGTGTAGAATTGTTATTCGAATAATTAAAATCAACAGAGCAGCTATTACCAAATCAGCAGATTGTTCCCAGTCAACTGTTTGTCAACTTATTGAGAATAAATCGCTTGCTGAAAACATTACGTTGACTTGTAAGGTAGATATTTACTCATTTTTTATTTTTGTTATTGTAGACTGTATGGTATATCAAAGATGGAGCAGGGTATAGCCTGGTAGGTCGGGGCGAGTAGGGGGCAAGATTTTTCTAAAATGGGTAGCCATGGGATAAAAACACTCTTGAGTTGAGAAAACTGAACCAAAAACTTGCCCATTTTTGAGATTGTTTCTTACATCAAAGTTCTGTTTGATAAAATTTTGATTTACTTGGAAGTTTAGCAGCATTTTGAAAAATTAATTACCATGGTAAATTTTGATTCTATTCAATAATACCAAGGAGATTTATTTTATCTGACTTGTCATCAATAGGTTTTGCAAAGACACTGAAAGTGATGCAATTAAACTTGAATAAGTAGTAACTGAATTTCATTTTCACTGTTAAAGCAAATGCTACTAATTTAATAATGATTTTTTTTAAGTCTGTCATTGTGACTCCTTAGTAGGTTCATCAATGAGGCAGAAATATTGTTTTGAGAAATTCATTTTTCTTTGATCTGTGAACACAAAACTACGCGGTAGCGGAATTTCAAAAATCTAGCATCTCTTTTACAAGTATATACCATATACATTTGGGTTATGATTCTTTTGATTTTTGGAATTTAATATCGGCCATGGCCCTATGACTTGAACTTTTGCTTAAAATCTCCGAAGATGACGATGTTTTAAATTTCCTAGCCAAAACCTCCCTCTCGTGGCATTCATGCTACAAACCCAAATCACTATTGGGCTTTATCAAAAAATTCAATGTTATTGAATTATAGTGACTAATTGTATAAAACAAACTCATTGCTTACCTTAAAATTCATGAATTCCTGAAGAAATAAAATGCCTTAGTGCAGTCTTCTTAAAAAACCTTTTTGATTACTTCAATATATCATTTGAGGCTGACAGTATAAAAAAATTGACTTTGAGAATTTTAACCTTGAGTTTAAGTTTGGTTTCTTGAGGAAACCATAAAATTGCTATGATTGGATAAGCTCTTGTGAAATTTGTTTAGGTTGAGTTGTACTGGTTCGAAAAATTATAACTCACTTGCAGCCATAGCTTAAATACCTTATCAATTCATATGTTTAAGTTTTCATTAATGAATATTTTTTTATATTTTGACTTGCTTTCATAATCAAGATGCCATAAATCATGTTTAAGTGTGCTAGCAAGTAGTAACCACCACAAAATATCAGAAATTGACGAAAAAAATTATGCAATTTTGATAAATGTATTAAAAGATGAGCAACATTCCTAACCAGACCATTTTCATCTCAAGAAAGCGTTGCTTTTGATGTAGAATATCAAGCAATGATAAAGTCAGAAGTTAATGCACCAACACGGCTTGCAAGAGTTAGTACAGTAAAATTAGTTAAGTAGTGGTTTGATATTTGGTCTTTAGATCGGGTATATATATCTTAAATAGAACTGAAAAATAAATTGCAGCACAACTAAAGCATACTTTGAGTGACATTGATCCTATGAACAATTCTCATTCTTAACCTGCAAAGGAGAAACATTTGCACTGGAAAGGCCTTTAAAGTTATGCACGAAATAGATTGTCGTATAGCTGAAAAGCTCAATATATAATCTGTATCATCGAATGATTTGTAGAAACACATGAAATATTTTCTTAGCGCTGTAAATGAACTCTTTTTCAAAATTTTCAAATAATATTGTTTCTCCAAAATAATACATATTTGATAAATGTTATATTATTTTAGATTTAGTAGGCTATCTTATCACCAAATATTGACATAGTTGAAATAATAATAAAGAAACAAATTAGTGCTATATAATAACGGAATTTCAATAGTTCTGTAACAAGACATAGGTTCCATTTCTACTAATTTTTACTGATATTCCAATTTATTGCATTAATATCAGTGTATTTCAATTCTTAGGCCCATATAGGTATGCATATATAAAAAAGAAAATGATAACTTGAATTTGAATTTTTCACTGTAAGCACTTTAGCTACATTCGGCCTGACATTGCCATGAGGGAATAGAACTTCAGTCACTTGCGGAAGCTTACTCACAAGATTTGCAATATATATCATATTTGATTGAATGACTGCGTGAGGGTAACAATCCCCATAAATCCTACACCCCATCACACACAAATCATCCAGTTCCTTTGATGGCTTCTGGTATTTGCAAAAATATTTATTTGTCGGAGAACTTTCTTACCAATCCAATATTTGTTATTGAGAATTGAGACCCAAATATTTTAAAAATTCAGTTATAAAAGCGAATGTGTTTGTCAAATGAGTGCGGTTTTTCCAGTAGACGAATAGTCAATAGAGCAATTATATAACCCCAGTTGGAATTTACTGACAAACTTTATAGAAAAAATCAATTTTCAGTAAAATACATTATAGAAATTGAACTAAATTTAAGTATCCTTAAAGATATTGATGTTTTATCAAAAAAACAATATTTGTTGAAGTTTAGGATAGCTTTGAATTAAATATTTTCTTTTGAATGCTAAAATAAGCATGTATTTGAAATATAGCGAACGATATTTAGCTTTGGTAAAACGAATACCAAAATTATTACTACTTTAGTACAATTGGAATATTTAAATTTTCATAAGAAAAATGTGTGCAAAATTTCAGCTTGAAAACTAGTGAAGCTCCATTTGACATAATATTTTTATATGTTACCTATAAAAATTAGTTTTAGACCTAATTATATTTCAAATATTCACTTTAAATTTATTTTGCGCAATACCAATAGAATACTGTTGAAGAATATATAAGAGGACATTTTCTGCAGTATGCAATCATTTGCTCACTACAAAATTATTTTTGTGATAGTTGAATATCAATATTCAACAACTTTGGGTTGACAATTTTTGTTTTTAGAGTATATTTGATAAGCATGAGCTTGACTGGGTGCATTTTTGTGTACTCTGTGTAATGCAGTTATACCTATTCTTGATATTGGGTGACAGAAGTAAATTGTATAAAATAGCTTAGCAATAACTTTTAGAGATTATGTAATTATTGAATTCTTGATAACTCGGTAATAATTTTATTAAAAGATCTGCAAAATCTTTAAAATTTCTTAATTCTCAACAGCCCAACGTGTTTCCGACATAAACGGCCTAACTTTTTATATTTTGTAGAATGTTAATTAACCTAAAGAATATTACTATATTTTAATGCAAGATATTGAACTACATATAGACCCAATACAATGTAATCAGAAGATAATGGATTCTGACGTGAAGAAAATTTTACAGCTATATTGTATGCACACAGTGTAATCAAATTGCAATTCTACAAAATGTAGAAGTTTTGGCTGTTGAGAGCTAAGGAATATTTAATATCTCTAGTTTCTTGAAGATTGCTTAAAATTTTTAAGGAATCTTTGACAATATTTGTTCAACCATTTCAACTCTTATATTTGCATTCAGCAAGTGCACGCAGTATTCAGATTCGTAAGTAGCATTTCAGAATATCAAAATAGCATTTTACAATACTTATTTCAGAAAATGTAGTAGTTATACACTGCTGTTGAGCTGCCGCCCTAATAGCAAGCGGATTCTCCAAAATGTTATTTGATTCAATTCAAAGCTGCATTAAAATTCATTAACTTGTATGAAAGTATCTTGCCAGTTTATTTTAGAAACCCTTCAATTTTTTCCCATATTTAGAGCAGCTTCAATGAACTACGAGTTGTGCTGATCTGTTGTTACGCAATCTCTAAGAGTGGTATTCGTCTTCGCTTCTTCCACCAACTCTTCCAAACAAGGCTTAGCGACTTCTGAATTTGCGCATGACACTCCACAATAGGCTTGGGATATCTTTGCACATATCAAGTTCTTTGATACTTACATGGGCTCAAAACTTTATAAATACTTGAACATTAGGTATGGAGAGAGTTTAAATATTTTTCAAAAATTCGAAATTTTCAAACAATGAATTTATTTTTTTATCAACTTCAGTTACAGCAATTAAACCCTGTTCCTCAATAGACCTACCCATGCCTTCCGATTTTCAAATGTGCTAATAAGCTTTGAGAAAATTCTTTCTAAATTTGAAAAAACGGTTTGTTCTTCAAAATGGACGAATACAATTTAACTTACTAAAAGCTATGGCCATAATACTTTTTCGAAGTCGGTTTCTGTTTACAGCAAAATTTTGCAAATTATTAGCAAAAAAGGATACACTTCAATCAGTTTGCCATAGAGGTGCTAGACTTACTCCATTTTAGTCATATTGAATCGTAGTGCGATTATTGTTATTAGGGCATACGTGTATTTACACGTACATGCTGTAATCAAAATTAAGTATATTTAAAATAGCTAACATAATGTTTCAACGGTTTTCATTGTTTTATAAAATTTTTTTTATCATTTTCGGTTTACTCCATAGCTCTACATGTATTGTAGGTCATCTTAATAAATTTGCAGAAAGCATCAGATGCAAATGAATGCGACGAGTGTTTTTTAGATATTGGATAAAACAGAGCAACAGTTGTAACTGGATTTAACATCTGTGTCTTTCTTAATTGTTCAAGAATTCTTCTATCGTTATGCGTGAAATTGTTCATTTGCAGGCTGGCCAGTGTGGAAACCAAATTGGTTCTAAGGTAATATTTTTACTACTTTTTTAGAACGTTTCAACATTTTTGAGATGTCTATTAAAATCTTTTTTGCATGACTTCTAAAAATCAATCTACAAATTTTTTAACGATGTAATAAAATTTTATTTTCCTCAGATAATTTCATTCATAAAAAATATTAAGATATTGCTTGTAGTTTATTAGAAAATTAAATATCTCAAATATAATACATTATGCAATAAAGATGTTCTAAGTTTCATTTTAATGTGATTACAAAAAAATTATATTTGCTTCTTGTTATGGAAAATGGATTTGTAGTACTTTAGATCATTTGCAAGAATGTACATATTACCTAATATAATAAATTATGCAAAATGGGAGTGCAATATATTTTACCGGTTAAACTAAGTTTGGGGTAATTTTCATAGCATACAAAAACTAAAAAGAATGTCCTAATTTAGACGTTTTTTTAAGTACAAGCTAAATGAAAAAGTTTCATGAAATCATAACATGAGGGTTTTTCAAGCATGGTATTACTATAACAAACTAGCAATCATCCTAAGGCAAATATTTTGAACAGATTTCTTTTGGGGTAACAAAGCTACCCCAAACTTATACTATTGATGTTCTTGTTAAATTTTGATTGGCAAAGTTATGATGACTCCCATATTGTGCAGACAAATGTACTTAAAAAATGTGGAAAAGTCACAAAATATCAGGTTCTTCCAATTCGATTTGAGCTCAAACTCCAATTATAGTTGTTCTTGGGGTAACAAAATTAGGCAAAACTTAGTTTACGGTTAATAATTTTTTCAAATTTAAGGCTTCATTTCAAAAATATACACACAATCTAACACTAAATAATGCCATATTCTGGGATGGGATTGGTTTTGAACTTTCTAATACTATAAGGGAAAGGTAAAGTATGCCTTGAATTGCTGGTCTGGAAATAACATTTAGGTTTGCAGCAAGTTGTAATTTTGAGTGTATGTGTGAAAAGATATAATCGCACTGATTTTTTCCGGTCAAATATGATCACTACTACTTTTATTCTGGCCCAATATTGGCCCATCTTTACCAGTTTTTGTGGATAAATTCTATGACATGACATGAAACTGTCTTCAGAATATGTAAAAATCTAAAATCCTAGAGTATGGAACTTGGTCCAGAAATGGCCAAGTTTTTCAAGCTCAACCTAGTCCGGCCTGTCAAATATTATTTAAGACATGTTTGCAAGCCGTAGTTTATTTGAATTTTCCGGAAAATGGAAATAAAAAGGAAAATATCAAAAGAACGGAATTGAGCCTGTCTAAAATTTTAGAAACCTGGTCTGGGCCGGTAAGACCCGACCTAGCGCAAATCGACCAGCCCCACAAGTGAGTTGAGTCCCTGTCCAGTTTTTACGCAATTTCATTACTCTTATTTAAAAAAAAATATTTTTTGCTATTTTATATATTATTTTTAAAAATTTTTTTGCTATTGTATATTATTGATGACAAAATTAAAGTCTTGCTCAAATTTAAGTTTTAATAACGCTGTTAATAACTAGCTTTATTATTATTGTGTGTGTATATGATTAGGGCGATGTTTCTTGTCTGTTTCAAACACAAATTTGTCGTTATTTATCAAATATGATACATACTTTAGCGTTTCTAAATTTTGTGGTTGTTGAATCGAAGAAAACCGACTTGTTTCGATCCTAACAAATCTATATGTACTGTTACAGCCAATTCATGATGAAATCAAAAGTATAATTTATGTATCAACTGTGTATTTATATATGGGTTGTATAGTTTGAAAGTATCGCATCCATAGTTTAAAATTAAGCATAAAATGAATGAAAGCAATTAACATTTACCAAAAAAAATTAATGCTAATAATACCCACAATATGAGTCTCAGATAATACCTGTCAACATATTATATCAAAACTCAATGCTCTTACCAATTTTTATTGTCTTGGAATAACAAAAAATTGAAATGCATTAAATATGATACACTATGCAAAAAATCACTTTATAAATTGCTATTACAACATATATCCTACATACACCATCATTCACCATATTTTACATAAATATATAATATGGTTATTATGGATGGTACCCACTCATGATTAGTTATCGCTTATAGCAAAATATATTTCGAAATTTGTAGTCATAATCATGATATTTTAATGCAAGTTTGATCATGTTACAAAAAACCTTCTTAAAGGCTTGTTGATATCATATAATGACAAATATTCTTTTCATAAGATTCAATCACTCATAAAAATTTTCATTGCAAAATGTCGACTGAAACATTCGCATATTTTCGGACTTTGGCATTGCAAAGAGCGCAGGTTATATAAATGATGACTAACAAAGTAAATAGATATGGAAAAGCTGTGCTTGATAAATTCAGTGTGTGAGAACGTTTAATAAAGTCTTTTATCAAAGTAATTGACTGATCAATTACAAAAATTATAGCAAAATTAGTGCTCTTGTCTTCCAAAATTTTATACTTTACTAAAAAAACAATGTCACTTGTGAAATTACTAGAGTTATGCTAAGTAATTAAGCTAATCGAGAGTTTGAAATGGGAAAAGTTTTCCCCTTGTTATTCGCTGAACAAATATAACATGGCCACAGTTGTTATATTGGATATATTTGCTCATGCCGCTCTGTTTCACTGAAAAAATGACCGCCAAACATTAACACACTAAAAAGATAATAGTAGAAAATAGATTTGCTTCTGTTGATGTTTCATACAAAATAGTAAAGTTAATCTTAAACAGCCTGGTGTCCTTTTAAAAGAACAAACTGTTGATCTACATTTACAAACAATTTTCCTCAAGCCTTTTAGCAAATTTGTAAATCGTGAGACATGAACATGTGTATTGGGAAACGTGCTTGAATGCGAATGCAATGTTGAAAATTTCTTTTAAAGCGTGTTGTTGTGACTGAAATCGTTAAAAATTTCCAATAGTTTAATAAGATTTAGATTTACTCCATACCTAACGCTCATGTAATTATAATGTTTCGAGCCCGTAAAAGCAAGAAAAAACTCTGTTTCTTGATGTGTGCATTGATATTTCAAACACTATAGCGTGCTTTGCACAAATCCAAAGGTCACAGGGTCGATGGCGGGGCTCCTCTCTATGACGTGGTGTTTTCAGATTTTAGATATTGCTGTTAGTTATTGAGATGTAATCATTTTCAAGAACCGTAAAGAATTTTCAAATATCTCTAGAGTGTTTAATGCTAATGTACAAAACAAAANAACATGGCCACAGTTGTTATATTGGATATATTTGCTCATGCCGCTCTGTTTCACTGAAAAAATGACCGCCAAACATTAACACACTAAAAAGATAATAGTAGAAAATAGATTTGCTTCTGTTGATGTTTCATACAAAATAGTAAAGTTAATCTTAAACAGCCTGGTGTCCTTTTAAAAGAACAAACTGTTGATCTACATTTACAAACAATTTTCCTCAAGCCTTTTAGCAAATTTGTAAATCGTGAGACATGAACATGTGTATTGGGAAACGTGCTTGAATGCGAATGCAATGTTGAAAATTTCTTTTAAAGCGTGTTGTTGTGACTGAAATCGTTAAAAATTTCCAATAGTTTAATAAGATTTAGATTTACTCCATACCTAACGCTCATGTAATTATAATGTTTCGAGCCCGTAAAAGCAAGAAAAAACTCTGTTTCTTGATGTGTGCATTGATATTTCAAACACTATAGCGTGCTTTGCACAAATCCAAAGGTCACAGGGTCGATGGCGGGGCTCCTCTCTATGACATGGTGTTTTCAGATTTTAGATATTGCTGTTAGTTATTGAGATGTAATCATTTTCAAGAACCGTAAAGAATTTTCAAATATCTCTAGAGTGTTTAATGCTAATGTACAAAACAAAACAAATTTACAATTACAACAAAATTTCCTACAAACTAGGTTTGCAAGATTTTTACCTCAAAAATTATTTGAATAATCAGGAAACCTTATAAGTATGTTTTAAAATAAAAAAACATAGCACAGTGTCATTAGATCCAAGAGGAAATGCGAAAATAAAATAGCTGATTTTTAGGACTGTCATATCTAACCTACTACGGAAAAAACATTATTTTTAGCCTAATAAACTTGCCTGAAATGGGTTTCTGATGTAAATAATTCCAATTTACATAATGTTGCAAATTATTACAATTTGGCAAATTAAAAATTAATAACGTACATGGCGCTTTTACGATCATTTTCTTTTTGAATAGGCCTAGATTAAGGATTGTGCATAGATGACTATAGCTTCCTAAAGACACAAGTTGGTAAGAGTAAAAATTGTGAGTTTTCCTCTTCACCAAATTTGATGATTTAAAAATTTATTTCTGAATCTTTGTCCCCTTCATCTTGAAGAGTAGTATCCTACATGTATATATGTTGTAGAGTGCTAGCATCATATCTAACATTCGAGAGATCGCTAAGGAGTAACAATTCCATTAATTGGTAAAACCATTAGTTTCATGAATCTTGTAGGGAATGACTGATGAGGTCCATTTCACACATCGTTTTCCAATTTTTTTTCAATTTTTCAATGTCGAATAGAGAGAAAGCCACATGGGACAGGAAAAAATTTACTTTAATTCTGACAAGCAAAACTAAATAATGGTCCATGACTTTACCTATGGCCTACTCGAAACAAGATTAATAGACGAGTTCCTCCTGAAAAACTTGAGCACTAGATTTTGTTTACTAAGTGATTAGTCCAAGAACACTGAGATCTTTGAAGTGAATAGATTTTTCACCGAATGTAAAAAAATATTAGTGAAACAACTTATTAAAATTTTGAAATTCATGATTTTAGTTATGAATCCCATTGTACTACAGATTTAGTTAAAATTTTCCAAAAAGCAATGACACAATTTTCACCATAAAGTTGTAGGGTATCGTAGTTTGACCACAGCACATTCATCTCGAAGTAATTATTAAATATTCAATATTTGAAGCTCCAATGAAAAATTTAATAGTTTTGTAAACAAAAAGTCATCACAACTTCTGTGCAATGCACATTACAGAAGTACTAGACATTGCCAGTGCTTAGGCGTCCATGGTTTAGTTTTAATATGGCGATATTCTGTATTTAGGAAATTAAAGGCTTTCCTGTACAGTAAGTTTTTAATTTGGTAAATCAAATAATCAATGGACTTGTAACTTTTGCACTATTTTGTTTATGAGTTTATTTCAGAGTTGACGATCTATGTATAAATACATTTTGTTGAATATGGATTCGTAAGTATGAAAAAGGCAATATGTGCAAAGATTTTTCTCACTATTATGTAATCAGGGGCCAGGGGTCATGGCACCCTCACTTTTTGAAACTTAAAAAATCACTCTAAATCTTTGAATAATTTTTTTATTTCAATTAGAATAGCGTATAAATAAAGCTCATTTTCCATATTGCAAGGAATATGTTTTGACAAATTTTGCATCTATAGCCACGCACAAACTTATTTTAATTAATGATTTTATAGTGAAAGCATTACAATACTTGAGCATTGTTCGAAATAGAAAGATGGGACAATGTTGCCGCAGTTTTATTAGAAAACAAGTTACTAAAACTGTCATTTTTTCTTTACCAGAACCTGTAAAACTTGTACCCATACGGGTAAGACGGGGCAAAACGGGTATTCCCTGATGATATCGGTACCCGCGCAGCCCTTGAAAAAAATTCGATTCGATGGCTGCGATGATGTCAGGAATTATTTTTGTACTAGGTTTCGTAATTTTTTGATAGACTTGAAGAATTCCATTTTTGGCTAATGTACGCCAATAAATCATATTCAGGACCGGGCGGGAGAACCAACGGCTTTCCGTGGTTTTAGACCAACATTGGTATCTAGTTTGTTAATAACTTTAAGAATAAAAACCATGCGTAATGATCGATTTATTGCATCAAATGCAAAATTGTAAACCTTGTTATGCTGGAGTTCTACCATCTGACACAATATATTGTTGTGTACATAACAAGTTTAAAACTCTACACATCACAACACACAATGGTAAGTCTGTTGTAACATCTTACTATTTTTATAAATCGAAGAGAATGAGATACCCAACTCATTAACTTACTAAATAAGGGAGCTACAACTAATCCAGCGACGTCATAGTAATTGAGGTATAGTGAAATACATAAAATATGGATCCATTGGTGTCATAAATATTTGCTTTCTAGTGCTTCATTTCTCTGAACAAATATCCTCAATATTTCAACTTTATTATTTCTAATTTCTTATAGTTTGAAGGGCTTATATCAAAAATTGAATCTCTATCACATAGAAAATGTATAAATTGTAGTACTATAAGTATACCAACATTTCATGTGCTTAAGACTGAAATTTGAAATTGATAAAGACAGATAACGTGTTTTCTGACTAAATTCACTCATATAAAGTAAACTGCAGTTTTTATCTAATTTCTAGAGCTTTATGCAATTGAAGTATTCCTACTTTGATATTTCACGTAACTTTTGACACATGAGTATGTACGTATAGACTCTTAATATTACTTCAAAGACAAATCGAGATAAATTGTGAAAACGCATGCTCCTATAAGATTCTTACTAAAGAAGATTAGAGATTACAAATGAAGCTTACTATGCACACAAGACTTTTACTGATATTGGTTGCCATTGGAGGAATCTATTTTTCCTGCATAATATTTTGGAGAGAGGACACAAATTCGAAGTGCGTCTTTCAATACGTTGGATTGTTAATGCCAAAAGGCTGCCATTCGGAGTTTCAGGAAAACCCAGTTCTAAGACTAAATTGCTTACCAGCTTTTAGTAAATTTACACCAGACAACCTCCATTCTGCTGTTGTTTGTAGCTTTAAGTTTTTTAAACTTAATTTTAAAAGACTTGAAGCAGAAATTAAAACTGGCAGAGCAACTCTGGCATGGGAATATATCATTAAACATTTTGAAAATATTGTCTTTCCTTTGTCATTCAGTGTTAATATTTTATTTAAACTACTGAAATTGAATATATCTGAACCACTCCAAACTGCAGCAGATGAGGTACTGCCATTAATAGAAGAGATTGAGTCTATGACTAAAAACAGTACGTCATTTTACTATGCATTGAATTATATATTGGAAAATGAAAAAGGCCTGTCGTTTTCAAAAAAAAAATATTTACTAAATCTTTTAGCTGACCAAAACAATAGTACGGTTGAAAACAATGAATTCGTTGATATTGGAATGCAGAGTATCAAACTTGAGACCAAATTCCAGGAGAACATCAGATTGTCAATGAAGGAACTTCAGTTTCTTATATACAACAAGTCTGATGTTTATGGGCTATCTAACAATATGTTGGAAGAAATGAGTGTAAATGCTGAGAAATTTGAAAACATTACTAGCTCCCCTGACAATGGGCCTTGGTTGGTAACTTTAGATACTGCTAAAGAAGTTGAAAAGTACTCCAATAGTAGCAAATTGCGAAGAAAAATTTACGAAAGACGTCATCAGATTGGTTGTTCAAAGAGCTACAATAATTCATATGTGATAGAAGAATTGAGGAGAATATATCAACAAATCGCAGAACTAAATGGATTTGAAAACTTTCAACAATATCAATTACAAGATTCGATGGCAACCAATCTTTCTGCAATTGAACGATTTTTAGAAAACTTGGTAAGCAGATCAGTAATTAAGGCAAATAAAGAATATTCAATCTTAAGAAATTTCAGTAAGGCCATTGGAATTGAAAATTTTCAAGCTTCAGACATAACCTATGTAAAAAATTTATATAATATGAAGCAAGCGCAAGTGAATTACACAGAAATCCGTGAATACTTTCCAAAAGAACATGTTATTAATGAGATTTTGAAATTTATTGACAGGACATTTGGCATTGCAATAAAAAAGGATTCTTCTAGTTATGACACTTATGCGATTGGGGTTACACTATATAACGTTTTTGACAGTGACAATGAATATTTGGGCTCAATATATTTTGACTTATTTCAAAGAAAGGGAAAGGAGAATGGCGCATGGACTACCACTCTTCAAGACTCGGGTATATTTCTAAACGTTAAGCCCATTCTTATAATTTGTTTGAATTTTGACTTGGAGGATAATTTATCCATTTCAATGATTGCAGAATTTCTTCATGAATTAGGACATGCCGTACAAAGCATTCTCTCAAAACCTACCTCAAATGATGAGGTTCTTGAATTTCCAAGCATGTTTATGGAACACTTTTCTTCAAACATGGAACTTATGAGGAACTTCAGTTCACACTATGTTACTGGAAACCTAATACCAATATCAAAACTTGAACTTGTATATAAAAATCAAAAAGACTTCTTTGGAACATCATTTCTGTTCCAAGTTTATCTCAGCATTATTGATCAGAATCTGTTTCTCAATATTAATACAACATGGTCTTATATAGTGGCAGACGTAAGGAGGCGATTCAACATTCCTGAAGCAATAGGCGACATAACTTGTGAATTTGATCACCTATTTAATCCGAGGTATGCTGGTAAATATTATAGTTATCTTTGGTCTGAAGCAATGGCTTTAGAATTACATGAATTCCTTTTTAGAGATGATGATTTATCGTTTAATGAGAAAGCCGTAAGGATTCGTGAATTTGTTTTTGAGTTAAAGAACGTAACAAGTGAAGCTGAAGCTTTTAAACGATTGATTGGAAGTAGTTCTCCAGATGAAACTTACCTCTTAAAGCATTATGTGATATAGCTGTAGTCATAGACGTGCGGTTTTCAATTAATTTTATTTATTTTTTAAATACAATAGTTTATATTGACAAATAAAAAAACAGATATATATATATATATATAAACTTCTTTGTTGAAGATACTAGATTTATCATAACCATATTGTTGCAAAAATAGTTATTTACTTGGAGAATATCCTAGTTGAAGTGATCACAATCATTCAAAGCACAACAATTGTACTATGAACCTTTAAATGTATTGCCCAATCAGAAATGAGTGCTCTTTACACGTTCATGCGGGGAGTGGTCTGTTAAATTGCGTAAAAAATTAGATCTGAAATATTTCGAAGCAACATCAAAATTCAGACCCATTAAGCTCAGTCGTTAAAAATATTTTAATACCATGCATTATTTTTGCCCTCAAAATTCGTTTGTGCGTGCGCCATGACGCGACACAATATTTTGCAGCAAGAAAATATTTAGTATAATAATGCAGCGTTCGTGCAATACAAATTAAAATGTAAATGTTTTTGGTCTGGAACAAATTTTTCAAATTTTTTGGCATGGTAGTCAATTTGCTAACGTCAGCGCTTATTTTGATGTAAGAGCACTAGAATATCAAATATTTTGTTTTCTTGGTATTCAGTAACATGTAGGCTATAGTCCTGTCAAATTTCGCTGAGCCGTTTAAAAATGAATATATGGCCGGCCGAGATAGGATTAAAAATGCTTTTGATAAGCTTCCTTCCAAAGGGCAGTGATGAGTCGATAAACGTGGTAACTAATTTGAAATAGCTCAAGAATCAAGATGCCTCTATAGAAAATTTATTGTAGTTTAATTAAAATAGAATCTTATGCATCTGTGATTTAATGTCTATGTACATGTAATGCAATATAGTAGCATAGCTCAATAATTGTAAGCATACTCCTTGGTAAGGTGTTTCAATAACTTAATTGCTATTTATTTTTGTAAACGTTTAAAAAAAGAAACCATGAAATTTTTAAATAATACTTAAGCAGCTTGAGGTATATTCATGCACAATTTTAAAGTAATTTAGATCGCTATTGTTTTACTCGTTGATGCCATTTGTGAAAGTGAGTTAGAGTTATTGGAAGAAGTAATTTTTTGCTAAAATGAAAACTTATAACTATTTACTAGCCAAATACAAACCATCTACAAGAGGGGCATCCCAAAGATAAATTGTTTGGATTTTTTCCCAAAAACTTTGATCTTTTGGCAAATTTTTGAATAGGGATTTTTTAGCAAAATTTTGGCAACTTTTTGGCAAATTATCCAAAATTTATCCTCAAAAAATTATATGGAATTTTTGCAAAAAGTTTTTAGTAGTGGTTTGTAAACGTGTTAGCAGCTCTTTGAGAAAAATTAGTAGAAAATAATGAAATTGCACAGAGTAAATTTGTTGCATATTCAGTACATCCAATAATGTATTATTGCAAATAATGAGTAAAATGTTTCAAATACATATGCCACCAAAGTGAACTACATGTAGAAATTAAGCGGCACTGGTTTAGACATTCCTCCAATTTTCTTAAGACCATATGGGGCTCGTATGTGTAAGCAAGTCAAGAAGTGCTTGCCCAATAATTTTTTAATAAATGAATTTATATCAATATAAATGTACAAATTGTAAATCGTTCTGCTTTGACCAAAAAACAGACGTTCCACAAGTGCGTCACGTGCCATATCGACTGGCAGTTTTATCGCGTAAATACTTAAGTCAGCTGAAACTAAGCGTATACGTAGATATTTATGCAGAACATGGTTTCTCGCTGCTGATTGGCTATTACATTCACGCTGCATCTCAACTATGTCATCGCAATCGATTTAGCACACATGCAATTAGAAATAATGACGGCAAATTACACCAACACAAACATCGACTACACTCTGAAACATTTTTCTCAAATGGCCAGAAAGTTTTAACTTTGACCCCCCTATGGCAATGTACTAGTACCTCCTTTTTCTGGTACTAGTGCCGTACCGAACTGTACTAGTACAGGTACCTTGCCAACTATATCAATGAGTCCTTGATGCTGTACCCACGCTCTCTCAAACCATTAAATTATATCAGTTTTTTCATTTAGCTCGCAAAGCAAGCTCATTGCTTCGCATTGAAACCCTCTTGTTGTAAAAGAACTACGCAAATTATTTTCATTCAATACTATAACCCAAAAGTAAACATGATTTTTGTTATTTAAATATCAGCCAGAAACATTTCTGTATTCAAGCAATGCCAGAAATAGAATATATTTGAGCGAGGCTCCTATTTGGATAATGGTTTTTTTGCATTTTTTATCCCACAGATTCCTTGTACAAAGTCTTAAATAAAAATATGGTAGCAAGTTGTTTTTTTTTTGATAGATATTAGAAAATTTATAGGAATTGTTAATGAAATACGGATTTTTTCTACTAATGTGCAACCAATTCATTCAAATCAAATGTAACTTTGATAATTTTATTAAAAGTGATATATTTTGAAATAAATTGTGGTCATATGCATTCAAATGGAGGCCAGTTTCACATCCCTATTCAAATGCCGTTTTATAGAACTTTGAGCAATTTAAATGTGATTACCATCAGCTGCCATTTTCTGATCTAGATTTCTACTCCAATTTCCTCAATCTTGAAAAACTTTGTAATCAATCTCAAGTTTTCTATGACATGGCTCCAATTGTAATTTATAAAATTCTTATTTGATATTTTGAAATGCATGATTTGTCTATTCCCTTAACTGAAATCTGTAAATATTTGATTTAATACAAACTTGGATTTAGCATCTGCAGAACGATTACAAAGATTATTTTCTGTTTAAAGAAAACTTAAACAAATTCAAGAACAGCCGATTAGATGAGAAAAAGCTATACAAATTATTAGCAATTTTTCATTATATAAACTGCCGGACTAATTTTTCTAATAATAATAATAATTATACTACAAACATCTTTCTGAAAAAATCGTCTTAGGGATTTCAAATATAAATAAATTCTTTGTGGTACACTATTTATACTAATATAGTTACTTAAAATATTTGCTTGCCTAGCTTTTGCATGCACAACCCACCACTGCTTAACATTTCTCAAAAGAAAAATCGCTATTGAAAAATACTTCATCATTAGAAATTATGATAATCAACTACATTGAATATTCAAAATAATTTATTAATGATTTTCTCTCCTTAAAATTAAATGCGAATACTTCAACATTAAGCTTCATGATTTTCCCATTTCAAAAGCTTTTCTACTTTTAAATGGCAAGCTAACTTCACTTTTGCCAGATTCATCTACACATTTTCATCATATGTGAGGGGGCATAGGAAAAGGGACCTATAGTGTCAAAAAATAAATTAAATCAGCTTCGAAGTATGAATCATCCATATAATACAAAACAACTACAGGGAAAGATCTTTTAGCTTCAACTAATCAACTTACACTTCACACAATAGACAAAATGTCACGCAAAAATAAACGTAAATTTACGAAAGTTTAACCGCAATTTTCTAAAAACATGAAAAATTTTCTATAGATCCCTTTTCCTATGCCTTCTCACATATATACTTGCGAAATCACTTAATAGTAAAGATCAATGCCCTAAGGCAATAGCTGTGTAGCAGTTTAGTTAACGATAATGAAACTGTTTTAAATCAAAAATTGGTTTTGCCAAATTTATACCAAAAGATTCAAAAGAGATAAAAGAATTATCCGATATCTTGGCAGTATTTTGTCAATTTTTTTTACCAAAAATTAAAACAGTTTTACTAGTGTCTGCTCCATGTTCTACGACCTTTCCTCAATTTCTAAGTTGCTTAATGCTGTGAAAAAACAACAAAGCGCTTAGTAATTTAGTGTTTCAAAATTATTTACAAATGTCTGTCATCATACTTTTGACGTCATAGTTCAATCAATAATATTTAAGGTGTTAAAATTCATATTAAAGGCTATATTTTGGTGATTCTCTTATTTAAAATTTATAATTTTTTATAAATTTATGAAGCAAATTCTTAGTTTTGGGAAGTAATTTCGAATGAGCACGGCATTACACCCACTGGCACGTATGATGGTGATTCTGACCTTCAATTGGAAAGAATCAGCGTTTATTTTAATGAGACATCTACCACCAAATATGTGCCAAGATCTGTAATGGTGGATTTAGAGCCGGGAACAATGGATTCTGTAAGAGCAAGTCCGTACGGCCAAATCTTCAGACCTGACAACTTTACATATGGTAAGCATTTACTTACTGCATTATATGATATTTTGGAATAATCAACATACAATCTAACCCAATAATTTTTAGGTCAATCAGGCGCTGGAAATAATTGGGCGAAAGGTCACTACACTGAAGGTGCTGAGCTCGTTGATAATGTATTGGATATTGTTCGTAGGGAAGCTGAGAAATGCGATTCTATGCAAGGCTTTCAGTTGACTCATTCCCTTGGTGGTGGAACAGGTTCGGGTCTTGGCACTCTACTCATGGCCAAAATACGAGAAGAATTTCCTGATCGCATTATGACTAGCTTTTCTGTTGTTCCTTCCCCAAGAGTACGTTAATTATAAATCCAATTTCCTAAAAAAAGACATTTGTAGTAAACTAAAAACTATACCTTCGCATCTTAAGTAAATTTTAATTGTATTACTTCATGGTAAATTTGTTAAAACTTTCAAGGAGTACCTAAACATTGCATAATAAACTGCAGAAAAATAGAAAAATATAAAATATGAGTCTTTATTTTGAAATAAACTTTGGGCTTGCGAAATATTTTAAGGTAAATTTTATATTTATCGGAATTGGGTTAACAGCGTACATTCCTATAGGTTTCTGACACAGTCGTAGAGCCCTATAATGCAACTCTTTCAGTGCATCAACTGGTTGAAAACACTGATGAGACATTCTGTATTGACAACGAAGCCTTGTATGATATTTGCAACCGCACTCTCAAGCTTACTTCACCAACGTATGGAGACTTGAACCATTTGGTGTCTGCAACGATGAGTGGTGTAACAACTTGCCTGCGATTCCCAGGTCAACTTAACTCGGACTTGAGAAAATTAGCGGTAAGTGTCCCATGCATATATTTAACCATTAAAGGGTTAATAATTCATGTAAAATCCATTGTTATTAGGATACGCATGTTAACTTTTCCATTGAAAGATAAACTATAGATACATGTACTAAGAATAAGTATTGAAGTTTTGCAATGTGAATACACAATACTTGTCAAAATACTTATAAAAATGTAAGAACAGAAGATATATTTTTTAAACTAAATATTCATATCTATTTTGGTTTTTGAATCTTAAATGATACATCATTTACCATAATTTTGAAACAAGGTTAATATGGTACCATTCCCACGGTTGCATTTCTTCATGCCCGGGTTCGCACCTCTCACCAGTCGTAAAGCTCAACAGTATCGGTCGCTTACAGTGGCAGAATTAACTCAGCAAATGTTTGACGCCAAAAACATGATGGCTGCATGTGATCCTCGTCATGGAAGATATCTCACTGTTGCTACTATGTACAGGTATTTGTATTCTCTACCTTTCTTCAAATTTTTAAATATGATTATAAATAAAGATGATGTTTTGTAACTTAAAAGACTCCATTATCTCTTTCATATATTGATGCATTTAAGAACAAAGTTCGTAAGTGAAATTGAAAACTATCAAGTATAGTGAATAATCATCAAATGGAAATAGACTTATTAACCCTATCAGAATATTTCAAAAACATTGCTTGTGAAGGTTATATTCTTGTATAAATATTTATTATAATACATAAACTGTCTACAGTTGCTTATAATTTTGATCATTGAAATGAAAACTTACAGAGCATTTCTTAAAAATCCTATTAGTTATTTGTAGGTGCAATATACAGATAAAAATATAGTCACACAAAAACACTACTGGTTTTCAAACCATACATAGGACACCCCCTGCATGATGTTGATTTACAAACCATATGGTGACGCAAGGATTCATACTGAGAACTTTGATTAAAAATTGTCCAGATAGTATACCACAGAAATAACAACTTCGAGCACCTTTGTGTGATTAATGCGAACACGTTATGATATTAGATAAGGATTGGTAATAAAAGCAGCATTAAAGATTTTCCCTCATTTTTGGTTGTTGAGGACTAAATTTAATATGATTCTCAGCAAGAAAAAAAATATTCTTCAAAAATTGGTGTTGTTCAGCTTGTAAATGTTTTTCTTCATAACATGCCAAATTGACGAGAACAATAAAGGATTTAGGAGTCGAAAGTTTGTTTTTTTGCAATTAGAAAATTTTTACTAATTTTCATCAAGACTATCAAACTTCATTTTCCAAAGATTGTAGGTATGAGAAACAGAAGTCCTATAAATTTTGTAAATATGAGATTTTTACAACTTTTTTCTTATATACGTATGTATTACATAATTATATTCTTGCTTCTATTATTGACAAGATACATCACTGTTGAAATGTAAGATATGCATAATGTCAACAAAATGTCCTGATAAGGGTTAACTTACAGAGACATGATTTATTATTATATTTATCTTCAGTGTTCATGATTAATTCCAATGTGGATTCATTTAATGTTAATTCTAAATTAGTTAAGCTAAAATCTTATAATATAGACATGCAATAATTAATGTTACATATACGTAGTTAAAGAATTCAGTTGATAGTTGTCCATTAAACATTCATGAATCAATCATGAACAAAACAATGAATGTAATTTTATAAATATATTTTACGTGTCGCTATAATTTTATTGCTAAGAGATTGAGAGGGTGTTGGTTAACACAGATCAAATCCTATTTATTAATGTCTAAGTGAGATGTTCTTTGATTCTCGAATATTTTGCAATTGACTTGACGATTTCGCCAGCTGCAGTTAAATTCACAGTTCAAATGATACATGTAGGTCTAGTACATTTTCTTGTATAAATATATTGAATCGAAATATTTATGTAGACACTTTCTAAATTTTTAATTATCTTCATATAAAAATAATCGTATTCTAGATTTCCAAAAGAAGTTTTCTACATGAAAATTATATTTAAATATGTTTTTTAGTTAAATAGTGTTTAGGAAGTATTGCAATTTAATCAAGAAAAAATTTTTTAGAGGCAAAATGTCAATGAAAGAAGTCGATGATCAAATTAAGAACATGCAGAACAAGAACAGCTGTTATTTTGTAGAATGGATTCCAAATAATGTGAAAACGGCTGTATGCGATATTCCACCTCGCGGATTGAAAATGTCTGGTACTTTTATTGGCAACTCCACAGCTATTCAACAACTGTTTAAGTAACTACTTTAGCTACCCCTTTCTAAAACGATCATTACAGTGGCGGAATAGTCTTGCCCATATATCCATGTTTATCTTTTTTAAATTAATAGTTTCAGGAACTACTTTAGTTTATTATCGTTATTTTGAGAAAGAAATACTTCTATTGCTGAAGAATTAGTATCAATTAACGTCAAAGAACTTGTTTTACTCTAGGGTTTTCTATTAAAAACGTTGTGCACATAAATGTAGATCTGCAGTAATTATTTTATGAAAAATATATTTTAGACGAATTTCTGAACAATTTACTGCAATGTTCCGTCGTAAAGCATTCTTGCATTGGTACACAGGGGAAGGCATGGATGAAATGGAATTCACAGAAGCCGAATCCAATATGAATGATTTGGTTTCGGAGTATCAACAGTATCAAGACGCAACTGCAGAAGAGGAGGAAGACTTTGAAGCAGATGCAGAAGAGGCGTGAATTTCAACTGTAGATGGTAATCAGGGTGTGAATGATTCATAAGTATTCTTTATTTATACAAACTTGACATTTTTGTGAAAAATTTTGTATTGGACATTGGTGATATGATAATAGTTATTCTGTAAATAGTGGTAATTTTTTAGATAAATGCTTCTGTACATGTAAGAAATATACAATGCCAAAGCATGAAATGCCTTATTTGCTGCATCGATGTGCAATAATTTCACAGAAACAAATGTCGAGAATGTACGCTACATTTGGTAATGATGACACTAGTCTAAGTCAAACAGAAAAAAAAATTTTGATGTACTATTTGTGAGAATATTATTTATATACACAAAGTTGCAAATTTATTTAAGAGCATTTTCTTCTTTGTTAAATAATTTCAAAAAATGTAATACATGAATTAATATATATATGATATATGCACCGTGGAAAAATCGTAAAATTTAATAATATTGTTGCGAATATGAAAAGATAATTCTAAGCTTCAGTTAACTAATAATCGCTTGTCAATAATTCATTTAAAATAAAAATATTTTAAACTTGATTTTTTCTTCGAAGTCGAGTGAACTATAGGGAAATATAGGTCATCCCAAAGGTCTCACTTTTACTTTTGTTCTAATGTGACTATAAAACTACAAATGACTATCATCATTGCGCCATAGATGTGCAATATAATCCAATTGTATTTTAATGTGTTGAGTTAAAAACCATCTCAAACTCTGAGTGACAAAATTATAGCGACAAGTAAAATACATATATATATATATATATATATAGCCATCTAGCGAAATTGTTTGATCTAATTCCATCTAGCGATGACTACACTTCCTAAATGGTTATGAGCTGCTTGAATTTTGATGAAATCTTAAACTTGTTCATGTTTTCAAAGAAATATAAGCTTGTTGCTACTAATATTTATGCTCATTCACATACACACACAAACACCATTTCAAGTTCAACACAATTGCAGTGTGTTTCAATATATACCTGTTTGCAATTTTTTGAATTGAGGTGCATCCTCCAAATCCAATAAAATTCTGGTCTCGCATAAATCTATCTACTAGCTCTGAGAGTTATAGAAAGATGTAGATATTAATGGAAAAATTTGTAATTTATTTTTAAAATAGTTATAGTGATAAAATGGAAAATTTTTGAATTAAGATTTAGAAGAGTAAATGATAATGATATAAAATTTCAAAATATAAATTTACCAAAATATCGTTTTTTACGTTTGCACTATCGATCATTTTCTCGAAGAATGAAATGAATCGCGATATTTTGTGTCTGTAAGAGGATTAACTACCCACTCCTGCCTTATTTTTTTACAAGAGTCAAAACTGACCCTCTAATCTTTTATATAAAATGCTTTTAGTAATATTGTAATCATATATATATATATATATATATATATATATATATATATTGTAATCATATATATATATATATATATATATATATATATATAAATATATATATGTAATTATTTGAATTATAGACAGAATTAACAGAGAAATCTGATCAAATACAATGAATTTTTATTTTAATGTTATTATTATTATTTTTATTATTACAACATTAACAACCTAAGTGCAATTAATTGTACATATTTTCCTTCCAATTTTGTTGTGATAAAGAACTTAAATTGATCATATTTATGAAGCTCAGTACCATGACTATATACAAATTTATATATCTTTCTAGATTTCTGCCTCAATTACAACTATATTTAACTTGCAAACAATTAAAAAGTCTAGAATTTCTTATAAAATATTTTTTTCTGCGTTTTAGATTTATTAATTTTATTGATCTTAAAGCAACATTGCGAATGTCATATTAGTGTCCGTTTTTTATGCTTTTCCATATACTTTATCAAAATCTTATTATTTACATTATCTTTTAGTAGATAGATGTCATGCAATTTTTTTGTCATAAAAAATTATTAGCGACTAGTATCTTTCAGAAATTAATCAAGTTGAAATTCATGAGGTCATTGGTTGGAGCAATAGAAATACAATCAAGTTTAGTGGTAATAAAGAGTAATCTGCTTTAGACGATCTCCAAATATAGATAATTTTTTAGGTTTTATATGCATGATTATCCAATTTTATTTGAAGATAGCAGACACTGCATTAGATCAGGGTTTCATTATATCATACAATCTTAATTGGAATGCTCATGTCATGGCGTCACTGAAATTAAGGGGCCGAGTCGAGATTTCCATAGTTAGGTTTTCAGTACCCGCTTTAATGAATACTAAATACTTTTTACTAAATGTTTTGTACCTGCATAACTATGGGGCCTTCAAAATTATCTAAAATTGTTTATTGAAGATATTTTTCTAATTTAAGCCCCGATTTTTTTGATATATTTTGATAGGTTGGGACCCCAAAAGACTCCAAATTCCAAAATTCAATCCCCAAATTTGTTCATAGTTGATTATGTTTAACATCATTTCTATTTTTGAAGAATAAAAAATAATATTGCCATTTGATGCCCGGTGCGGGAGCGAACCCCGAGTGACACAACTGGCTCATGTCGAAAGATAGTGAGTAAATCTGTGAAAACTTTATTTAACATTACAAAGAACGTTCGCTGATGGACACCATTTTATTTAAGGATAAAATTTTCTAAAAGCTTCATGTTACCCTAATCGTTAATCACTGTGTTAATGGAATTCATATAGTCAATTCATATTTCAAAAACCATTTAGAATGAATTCTAGAAAATAGGTCATTGTTTACAAAATGATACCATATTTGGGCTTGGTCACGCAATAGTTAGCACTTGAGTGAAAAATTTAGATTGAAGCTATTACGCTGTTCTTCATTATGCAATAATAGGAAATAACGATAAAAATAGGTAAAAAGTAAAAGCTATGCTTGGTAGAACCAATTAGTTTCTAAGTTTTTAATGGAAATATTTCAACTATGTCAATATTTGGTGATAAGATTGTGTACTAACCCTAAATTAATATACGTATTTTATAAAGGAACAGTAACTTATGATGTGAATGGTATATAACTGTAAAAGTGATGTTAACTTTTTGAAATTCCATTACCAACTGGTTTTGTATTCGTAGATCAAAGAATGATTAGCAGCCATTTTAACAGTGAAAATGAAATTCTGTTACTGCTTGACCAGCCCCATTTCCCATAGCTATTCAATTTAAAATTAAAGACTTAATATTTAATATAATGATTGACGGAAAAATATGATTTTAACAACTTTGACTATAATAGGTGCAATAGTGATGCAATAAATACCAGATTTCAATGCGAAAAACCATTTCAAATACATAAAGTATATCTCAGAAAATTGCAAATTTTTAATTATTTTGATCGAATTCTTCAATTAGCAAATTATACCACTTTCAACAGTAATATTGAAGTACAACAAAAACACCTTCAAATTTAGAAAGCATTGAGACAGTTATTTCGCCAATATATTAAGGAAAGGGTTTTGTAGCCACGGCCGCGTACACGGCTTAGGCGTTAGCCGGCCATAGGCACGGCCAACTGCGGGGAGAATTCCGGCTAAGATTCATTTCTGAACATTATGATAAACAAAGTATCTCCATGATTTTTATTTGTACTGCTGTTTTTAAAACTTAGTTTTACACTGTTCAAACTATGAGCATGTTGTAACCGTTCCATTGCTAATTGCAGCATTTCACTTAGTAGTAGCGCCGACTACGGCAAAAGAATCACGGCTAAAGTGCTACCGCTAACAGCTGGCTATGCCAACGTCTGGCAAGGTAAAAATTTATTTTGCACGGCGGCTACGGCCAAGAAAATTGCAGAACACAAATTCAAGAACAACAAAATATAATTTATAGGTAGTTTTTAACCAGTACTACAAGATCTTATTATTTCAATTACATATTTTTGCTTTTTAAGAATTATTTAGTTTAGTTTTTTATTATTATATATACATGGGGTCTGGAAATGCATTTGACAAAATTATCCAGGCATATGGATATCGGGTATCAAATCGTCTGTTAATTGATAAAATAAAAAGCTGATCACTATAGACAAATACATATATAATCCGGTTGATATCTATAAACCTTTGCAAGAAATATACTATATAAAAGTAAAATTTAGTAAATTTTAGTTTATTATCTTTTCATTGGCGAGGCTTAGTTTCATATAAATTTAACCATGTAATGAATTTTCTGAAAATTTGGTAGAAATGTGAACAGCTAAGAATAATGTAACGGCACAATCACAACAGTAAATTTCTTGCATCAAAGAACGCCTTGATGACGATACATTCAATTGGTTTTGACGAAAATATAGATATTTACGCAAATAGGAAACTTAATATTTAACAATAGTTTATAGGTACCGGCAAGACACCAACAGAAAATGGTAAATAATTGAAAAAATAGCAACAGCTTCTACATATACTAAGCTATATAAAAGGACAACGCCTCCCAAATTACAATTAGTGTACTGTCATTCTCAAAATATCAATACTACATTGATCGAAGCATAAGATGATTTATTGTGTTATATTTTTATAGCAAGAAGTTTTTTTTGCTTTTAACCTCTGCTGACAGTAGCTTCGTACTACAGTACCAATTTTTAGGCAACAGTGAAATAATGTGTAATCGGATTGTAATTCCTACGAATTTTGTAACTCCAAAAGAACACTCACTTTATTATAACTGGCAAACAACAATTACAAAAATGATGTACTCACTATTTTATGCAAAAATCTGTTCTCTAAAAAAAAGCTTTTTCTACGGTTCGATGTCGCCCAAAATTTATAATCCTGGTTATGAGACACTTCATCGGTTAAAATTGTTATTAACAAATTATATCAAATTTCCTCTCCTATATGATAGACAATCACATCAAAACAAACTTTTCGAAATTCATTATCATGCTGGTCTTGCAAAACCATTTGCAAAATTTGAAAAAATATTCCAAATTGTTACCAAATTTTTGGGTTTCCCTTGGAAAGCTATTACAAATATGTGGCAATGATAACCTAAATATTTCGCAAATAGTTCAAATAACTTAAAAGTTTTCCGAAAATTTGAAAATTCTCCAAAAGTTAGTCACATAATTTTACAAATTTCAAAATTTATCAAATAGTCATTCCAATATTGTTCGATGGATCAAAAATAAAACGAGCTTCATTACAGAGGTGCTACTACAGCATACATAACATTTTATGCAGCTAGTGAATGAAACCAACATTGAGTAAGGGTCTGAAAACATCAGCTACCTACAAATAGCTGTAGGTATACAGATTCAGTCTGTCAAAATTATAATTTCACAACAAATGTGTTATTATATATTATTTAACAATTTTGTTTACAATTTTGAGTTACAACTTGAACTTTGTGTTTTCAATAGATTTAAAAAACTACTTTAATTTAAACAATAAAAGTACAATGGTCCCGGGTCTGATTATAATGAAGCCTAGGCACTTGCCTAGGCCACAAGCATAAGAAGATGACGTTTAGGAAAAAAACATTTTTATTACTAAAATTCTAAGATATCTATCGTCGCCACCCTACATAAATAGCATTAGTGCATTAAAGTTTTTCAAACAAGTAGTTTCAAACAATTATAATTTCTGGATTCATGCAAAATTTTTTAAGTTTAAACTGCAAATGAAGATTGATTCTTTGTGTTGCGAAAAATATTCTACTTTTTCTCTTTGATAGGCAGTCAGTCTTTCCCACTTACATCTTAGCTTCAATGGGTTGATCAAAAAGGTAGGTCAACACAACTTAAGCAAATTAATTAATTCAACTTCGTGGAACAAAATAAAAAAAGTGTTTAGGCGCTTATCTCTTCAGAAGAAGGTTGGTATTAAACTTCATAAGTTAACAAGTACAGTAAAATAAAAATATTTTTTCTATTTTAGTTATTTTAATTAATAGTTGTAAACAAGTTACACTGTAACCATTAAAATATAATTCTTACATAGCGATTTTGTAGTCGAAAAAGAAATCAATAGCAAATAACGACATTAGGGTGTCATGTTATGTCTTCCCCAAAGGCGTCATTGGCATTACATCCGCATTGAGTGACGCACGTGTTGACGGTTCTTAAGTAGGTCTGGCTTAGAATAAAAATTTTGCTTACATTATTATATAAACAAAAAATTTTTTAGTCTTTAATCATAACCAAAAAAAGTATTTGGTTCTCAAAATATTCAAAACAGTATATTTAATATTATGAACATTCTTACTTAAACAAATGATCTTTCAATGGAAAATTTTCAAAGTGTACAAGAAAAAATTCGTCATACAGTTGGCGCTAAAAGAAAATCTTTATTGGAGCAGATTATCACTTTGCTGCAGCAACTTAATTTTTGATGTGAGCATTAAATGAAGCGTCTAGATTTTATAGCTAAAATATATCACAAGGTACCAAAAATTTTTTAATGCTGAGCACACTCCGGTTATATATAGGCCACTTCTGTATTTGTTCGTGCTTAATTATGTAGATAAAAATTGATGAATTGACATAATACTATACTTCAAAAATTCTAAGCTCAAATTTCCAGGGAAAGCTTAAAATCTTTGACTAGATATGACACATAGCTAGCATCATAATTTACAGAGATGGTTTTCTAAAGTAACCGAAATTACCAAATGAGTTTAAAATTTGAAAAAGTACTTAAGAGAATGCATAAACTATAAAATGTATATTTTGTGCAGCATAATTGAATGTATATATTTCGGAAATATGATTTGCATCATTGGAAAACACCTGGTAATTTAATTTCTATGCATTTATTAATGATTATTAATTAAATGGTATTTCCCCCGCTGTAGTACTCGATTTTGACGCGTGCTTAAATTTTTCAGAGGCGAGGTAACACCTGGAAACCAATTAACTAATTATGATAATTTGATTGGAATATTTGATAGCCTATTTCCTCCGTTGGATAAAATTGGGGCTAAGCCATATTGGAAATGGTCAGCTGTTGTTTTAATTCTCTTTCAAATGAAATCCTTATTGATTTTGGTTCTTTTGCCATAAAATGCATTAATTTTATATGAATCTCATCTATTGTTCGTGCCAAACGTCTGTACTCTGAATAAATGCGTTATTAATTTTTCACAACGTTAGTTTTATTCTTCTGATATTTGGTAAAGACCTGTCCCACCGTCCACTCCATTTATACTTAAGTAACTTTCTATTTTAATTGTATAAATTCATTTTTATTACAACTACTTCAACCTGTTATCTTATAATTTGAATTAATTCAGATATGAGAATTTTTATTACAACTACTTCAACCTGTTATCTTATAATTTGAATTAATTCAGATATGAGAAATCATCTGAGGGCTTGTACTCTTTGACGACAAGTATATTTGCTCCTATTTTAGTACTGATTTTAAAATGTTAAATTTATATATAAAATGATAAAAGACACATTGAACTTTACTCTCTATCTGATACAACGGATTTCTATATAGCATACAATGGCAAAACACAGAAACAACAAATACTTCATTTCGATAAATTCAATATTTTTAAATATTTTGATAATGGATTGCAATTCTTTTTTTGGCACTCATATATCTATTTTGAAGTGTATTTCTTATTTTAATGGAAATTATACAAAATAACTTAGAGATCAGTAAGTTCACAAAACCTAAACTAGTACAAATTCTATGTTAATATGTTACATGTATGTATTTATGTATCTACATTTATGTATACATATATATGTATATATATATATATATATATATATATAAGAACATTAGAGCATGTACACTTAAATACATGTTTCAAATCTAATTAGATATCAAAAATTGCTTACTAAAATCCTTGAAGTAAAACTAAGATTCATAGGAACACATTGAACTACAATAAATTTTTATATATGGAAATTATTTTATAAATCAGAGACGAAGCATTTGTAATCATGCCTAGTAAAGTCAGCAGGTTCATTTTAGTACTGTGCTGCCCATATAGGTTGCGATAACATGTACAGCTGCTGTATTAATTGAGGTATGGATTAATCCGACATCACCAAACACGTTGCGCAACGTGCAATCAGGAATATGTTGTGTATTAAAGAATCGTCAATTGTTTTATTATATGCTTTAGTGAAGTTATAACTTTGTTATGTTCTTCTGAGTTATGCATGTGTTGGCTTTAAGATGTTTTGCATGGAGAACAATTGTGTGACCGATTTAAAACGATTTCGTCGTTTAGGAAACCAATGTAAAAATATTGGTGTTGTAAGTCTCTGCATAATTAATATTTACGTGAGGTTCAACAAACAATTTATAACATATTTACGAAATTCCAAAGCTTCAAGGTATGTATTCGTATATAATAAACAAGACACCAACATTTAAATATATTACATATGAACCAGCACATGTTAGCAATGAATATCCAACAAAGTGTTGATTGCAACATTGAAATACAATCTATAGGGATTTCTATTATATAGTAAATCTAAGAAATTTTGTACAATTGGATAAAGTCATGCAGGATAACAACAATGTGCTCAAATCTAGGATGTAAAATTGAACGTTCTATAAATGACAAAAATTGGGTGCAGGATATGATTAGGGCCAAATCTGTTTCTTATTTATTGAAAATGTAAATATATTTTGTCTTGAGCATTGAATATGTATAAATATGCTTTCTAAAAATCCAAATAACAAATGATTTTTAGATTATAGCTAACTTGCAGCCGATGCCATTTCATACAACCACTCAAGTGACAGCAATCATTCAAAGAAAACGCACCCGACCACCTCCTAACAGTATGTGTATCGAACGTCCGAAAGCCATTCGAGATACGATGGCCAAAAGAAATGAACGCGAACGTAACCGAGTTAAATTGGTGAATATTGCATTCGAGATGCTGAGGCAGAGAATCCCATGGGCAGAGCAAAACCCAAAGGTGAGTCTTGATTCTCAAATCCTTTTGATATAAACTTTTTGAATCACACTGTTCATCGTTTAATTTTTTACAATACTAGTGCATTTAATAGTGGAATTTACAAGTCATTCAAATTCTCACTGTTGTACACTTTTTGATAGACAACTTGAGGAGTTGTGTTAATTATTAAAGCTTAATTCAATTTTCTCCAATTATGATCTCACTAGGGATTGAATAAGCTAAAATTGGACAATTGCATTTACTAATAACGATTTACAAGAGATTTTTGTAGTGAATGTAATCTACATTTTCTGAATAGTTTGTTTTTAATTGGGAAATCGTAAATATTTGAATGACGTAATCCTATAAATCATTTTTAAAACTAGATTTCTTAGAATCATTTGAAAATAAGATTTTTTCAAAAAATAGTTCTTAAAAAAAATATATATTTTATTTTTTATATATTGAACATCTTCAATTTCAAAAATATTATGGGCTTTAATGAAATACTACTCAAAATTATTTTTTTAGTCATATTGCTACTTAAGCTGCTAAAATATTGACTTAAAATATAAACGCAGTACCTTTAGTTTGCATGACTTTGGTCATTACCCCTTGCTTTTTGTCAACTGATTATGTACCGGTATTTCAATTAAAGCAATGGCTTCAAGATTTTGATTCTTGGTTATTAACCTAATCATTCAAATGTCTGACCTACTCGGTACCAGTTTCAAAAGAAATCAGAAATTAATGAATGAATTTAAAATTTTGTTTTAGTAAGAATCAGTGAGGTCTGACCTAAAAGTAATTTAAAGATTTTAGAAATATAAGTCACTTGAGACAATATTTTAAAGAATGGAACAGCTGAATGCATTCGATTTTGCAAAAAACTTTGTTAACTCTATTCAAACATCCAGAATAGATTTAATATTTAAAATCCAATTGTTCTTCGACTTGGTATCCATTGGTTACAAATACACTGCCTTTATTATTTTAGCTGTCAGGGGAAAAATGAATTATGAATTAGACAAACGTAGCTGAGAAAGCAATTGTATTTATTTAACCACAGTTTCGTGATATCAGTGTATACTCAGACATTAGCCAAAATTTGGAAATGGACGGAAGTTATTATTTTAATAGTCTTGCTTCAATGTTTTACTACTTTACGTTGAGCACTTAACGTAATTAATAAAGGAGTAAAAGTTACAATTGTACTTTAAGTGACATAAACTGTCATCATCATTAAGACTAGTACCATAATTATATAGTTTATAGACTATAATCATCCGAAAGACTTGGGTGAGGTTATCTAACGCATAATATTAAATTTTTTTGAAATTTAATTTCGCATTTTTATATTAAGCCACTAAAATAAAATAGCAGAATATGATTCTACTTTAGCATACTGGTTGTTGCTTAAACACAAAACGAACTCATGTATACGTATGGTGACATCTACTGTAAATATGCAATATTAAATGTTTATAATATGTTTATAGGAAATACAGAATATAAAAATTTTTATTCATTGCGTTTTGAAATGCTATGCAAATTCATGGGTGTCTGGTGAACAAATTTTATTGTTGAGATCATTTTTATTGTTTTTATAAGCCTATCAGATCTGCTGTTTGCTTCCCTGTGTAAATAGACTGAAGAGAAAATTAAAAAGAAGAAACAAAGACAATTTTCATTCAAAGAAATTAATTTCCTTCTTTTTCTACTATTGAGTTTAAAGAAATTGGCAGTGCTTTATGACACGTATGCTTAAATGTTTGTCATCCCATCCCCGCGATATCTGCCAGTTAATCTAACGAATTTCGCAAAATTTAGCATTACACGTATAGGCAAGACAAAACGTAAACGTGTTGTTGCTTATTGCATGCACTTAAGATGAATTTAATATTTTGCTTCAATTAATTTATTAAATATTAAAGTGAACGCAGGTGGCTTTTGCAATTAACAGCTAACAAAAGAATAATTAAAAAACGCGATATTGATTTGGTTTTGAAAACGGTTCAATTTGCTTCGCGAGGAGATTTATTTGCTTAATTTGGGAAAATAAATTAACGTTTGCATTCAATTGCGACCCCGTTATATTGTTATTGCGGTGCATTAGCCTTCATCACAATTGACTCACATTTACTTAGAAAGAAGATCATTCTCTATTGCGAGTCCGTTTGAGTTACATATTTTTTTTCAAAAAATTTGAGTTTTTATTCGAAAGATGATTAATTTAATTAAAAAGTTAGTCGTAAATTCATTTAGCATTGAAATGTAATAACACAATAATAATATTTTGAATTTCAAATTAAATTCTGAAAATCGCGGGAATTAGGGACAGTTGAGATATAATTTTAAGTGAAATATTTCCTTGATTTGCTTTTAAAAATAAAATATTATGTGATTAGGGAATATTCCATGTAGATGTCTAAGGACCTGTGTCAAATCGCATTCAATGTCTTTACACATTAATAATAACACATGGTTAGTGACTACATTATTCAATTTTGAAAGAAAAAGAAAATTAGAATTATGAGGGTGATTCGAGTACAGAAATGTTTTGCTAGGGCTTAGCTATAAATGGAGACTTGATTAACAGCATTTGTACGAAATTTTTTGCTTCGGCTTGTGTGGGTAGGACATTGCAAAAGACTGCTAAATATATTTTTAGTACACAAGATCTGAATTTCAACATTGAGCTTAACTCTATTTTTATTGGACATTCTTGCAAATGTCATTTCTGGGGGTGGGAGCAAGTGGCTTCTCTTAACATAGAAAATTAAATACACATAATAATATTGCACATTGCTAGCATATTTTTTGCTGAAGTCAGCATTTTTCAACATGAAGCCAGCAAAATATGCCATTTCATATAAGATGACACTGATAAAAGAAATCGATTCACTTTTGTTCTATTTTCTTATCTGTGATACTAATTGTATCGTACAATACTATTATTATCACTGTGCTACCCAAATTTAGCAAAAAAAATCTCTATGACGAGGAAGCGGAGCTAAATATGAAAAAAAGAAATGTCAGTATAAAAATATGTTAGTACTACTTCTGACAAAATGTCCATAAATTTTATTTGGGCGAAAGTATTGACACATTTTTTTAGGAAATGGAGAGAATTAGATTTCATGCAATTAAATTTTCCGTTCACACCTTTGAGTTTTTTTAAGATATGTGATTGGGGGGTTGCAAAATTGCACCCATTTCAAATAAAAATAACATTAATCTAATCAATCAATGTTACTGAGGGAATTTTTATTATCCTCGACATTCAAATGATCACAAAATCAATAGTGGAATAGAATACTTAAGGTACTTCTTCGTTCGTAATCAGAAATATCTACTGTACCTAAATGCACTGAGTGAGACATACTTCCCGTTTTTCCTCTACACAAACATTTACGCGTTTGTGAAACTGGTCCTGAGACCACAAAATGTAATTATAACAATTAAATTCTTTGGATCCCTGCAGAATTTAGTATAAAAGCTTAGCCGATTTTTGTGTTCTATCCTGCAAATTTGGCTTAAATGAAAGTCTGGACAAACATAGTGAGAATACTCATCAGCCTAGCACCCTCTTCCTCTTATCTTAAGTTTTCTTAAGTTTTTTAAGTAAAATTAATAATTCATATGCATTTTGTGGTTTTCAAAATTGATCAATGTACAGAGTACTCCTCGATTCATATAAATAGTAATACTATATATATATATATATATATATATATACATATTTATGAAATGTTATTTTTATAGTTCTCAAATATGCATTATATTCAAATAATTGCCAACTGATAGCAATTAATGCAATTCATGCCATTATGAAATTTTTGTAATGTATTTTAACAATGAGTTTTATCGTATATTTTCTTTGCGTTAGATTTAGTGATGATCACCTGTATGTGTATAAAAAATTTATGCAGCTTCAATGGATTTCCCTCCACATATAATAGTCGTTAATTCTACATAGAATTAGCATATTGCGTACATGTTTTACTGATTTTTTCAATAAACTACAATGCAAGTACATCCAATGTAATTGTTANGTATGTGTATAAAAAATTTATGCAGCTTCAATGGATTTCCCTCCACATATAATAGTAGTTAATTCTACATGAAATTAGCATATTGCGTACATGTTTTACGGATTTTTTCAATAAACTACAATGCAAGTACATCCAATGTCATTGTTATTAAATTATACACAATAAAGGAACAAAAATTAGACGTTTTTTAATGCTACAAATTTTAAGGTTTGGCTTTTTTAAATGTTGGCATTAGTGCTTATTTATTTATTAGTACAACATAAAACTAAGTTTTTATAAAATTATTTTCGGCTCTAAATTTCTGATAGGTAAGTCGTAAGGGATTACAGTTGCTCAATAAACGCCTTTGCTGGAGAACGACTACTCTAAATAATACTTTACAATTTTCATATGCTTACTATATTGTTATGCTATTGCCATATTTACAATACCATATGTTGGAATTTTTTCAATTTTCTTGCAATTATAACAAAAATTGTTAAGATCTCGAAAGAGTAAAAAATATTTTGGAATTATATAAGCCAATAACTCACAAATATTTTTCCTTAATCGGTCATGATAGACGGAATTCATCAAAATTTGAATTTTTAGCACATTCTACTAGTTTTTAATAAATACTAAAGTTTCACTTTATTGTGTGAATCAGCTGATACAAAATTGGATAACGAAATCCGATTAATACTCGAGCAATAAAAGTGTCCAATGGCAGCGGATCTATACTTTTATGTTTAGAATGTTTGCTCAGTGAACAGATGAAATATTAATTTATCAAACAACCAGTTGTCACCAAATGTGACGTTTTCAGCAAATATTGGTTTATATTCTACAGGGAAAACAATTTGCCTACTTTTTCACCTGTAGCAGTTGGACATAAATTTTTTATTTTATACAAGGATTGATTCTTGTATTTTACTAAAGAGCAATATCCTTTGCTTAAATCTTTAAAATCTATGTTATGTATAAATATTTAAATAATGTGTGCTAACAACATGTAATTAATCATCACGCATCAATAGAAGATTGCTGCAAACGAGACTAAATTTTCCTTAGATTACTATTAAATTTAAAAACACACTCGTTTTTGAATATCACACCGAGTTTTACTGTTAAATGATTAACGAAAGCCTTTAATCAAGTTATTTACAAAATTTTCTGGAAAATGCTAAATTATGTGAATTAATTATGTGAGCTAATCATTAAATATATAAGAACAAAATCATATTTAAGTACATAATAGATTGATTCATTGTTGACAATAATGCTATATTTTGGTTCCTGTTTTTTGTAGGCTTAATAAAGATATCATAGAAGAATCAAGATCAAGAAGTTCGTAAATATTTACGAACCCTTGACCAAGATCTCATCATGTACAAACTGTGAAATATACTATTTAAAGAGATAAATGTTTTCATCAAAGTCTTTAATATGTTATGGTTAGTAGAAATCTGTAAATAGTAAAAAAACTATCGCATTTCCATGTTGAAAACAAAAATATTTGTTACATACAGAGTAAATTATTAATTAAAAGTTTACAGGACAGCTAAATATAAACATTCAAACTTCAATTAATCCTATTCAACCCCACATGGATGCAAAAACCGTTTGAATTTTTTTTATAAATGATAGATAGTTGAAATATATCATTTGAATCCGAAATTTGCATTAATCTAGGCATATATTCTGTCAAACGCGAGCTTAAATATTTTATTCAAATAACAAATATTATCTCAAAACACAAAACCTATCAATAAGGTATTCCAGCTGCCGATATTAAATTTGTGGATATTATTTATTTTACACAAATGCGTCTTGCGTTGATTAATTCTCAACACTATCTGTTTCTTACCTATGGGTAAATAACTTAGAAGAATGGTGATTCATTATATTAGGAAATCAATAAACTAGTATTACTAAATTCAATAAATCAATTTGTTGGAAACTCTAAAAATAGATTGTCACAACTTTTATTTTCTCAAAAATAATTCTAGATATTAGAAGATAAAATTGGCAAATGCATAAATATGTTTACAGTCCTTCAAATAGTTTCAAAGTGGCCATTACTGAACGTTAAGTAAGAAGAAGGAAATTTCACAAAGATATGAAAAATAAATTCCAAAACCTTGCTTAAGTAATTATCATAATATTATAAAAAATATTTGTGTTGAAAACTAACTTAGCTTAAAGTAAGTGTATTACTAGGCTATGCATTTAATCAATTAAGCCTAACAAACATTTAAAATCAAATTTTATTGGAGTTTAAATAAGTTTATCTTTAAATATAAGTCATAGTTGATATCTTACAAAACTAATCATTTAAATTACCTAACCCTAACCCTATTGTGTGTTAATACCATTAGTTAACTCTATTACACGACTTCTAATATTTAATTGCGTTTTGTTTTAAATAATAATTTGTCATTTTTCTGTTGAAAAGTTACTCATTTTAATGTTATTTTTTTAATAAATTTCGAATTTATTTTTTATTAAGAATTTTTTTCTTATTACTCTGTTACATTGTAGTAGTCAACCTTGTTAAACTATTACATTTAGATGAGCAAAGTTGATACACTCAGAGCTGCAACAGAATATATTAATCATCTACAGAACATATTGGACGACATTGATGAACAGCCAGAGAACCAAACTTTCACTGTCTTACTCACATCTCAAAGTCCGATTGGCAAAGCCCTGGTGGGAAAACAATTACGTGAGAATGCCCTTCAAAAACCATCGCAATTCGAATCTTAACTTTTTGTTTATTTAGTTTAATTGTTTTGACTTTCTAATATGATTGAGTACGAAATTGTAAATTTTATATGTTCAAGAAAATCATAGAATTTTATAGAAAATTGAAATAAATGTTTTATCATTTATAGTATTAGTAAAGCAACTGATTGCCACCCACATGATATTTACAAAAGATTATTTAACAAATGTTTTGCAATTAGTAGAACAAACCATGTTCCAAATGACAATATTTTGTTTTACTGTTTCCTGGAGTCACGTGGAAAAAATTTATTTAAACATTCAGATAAAATAAGTAGGCAGCAATTTCTCAAGAAGAAATTTAAAAAATTAAATACTGTATTTTCCGGCCACTAAGATGATGCTTCCAATAGGCTGAAGCTACTATTTTGGTCCAAAACAGGGTTTCTACACATTATCGCGCAATAAGACGAGGGAGAGAAATTGCGTTAAATACCTTGCTCTAAGCACTTTCTTTCAAACATAATCATAAGAATTATTACGGAAGATGATGATTGTTTTTTGATTCTCGTAAAAAAGCAATTTGTTTTAACCATATGATTGCGGTTTGATTTAATTTCTAATCAGTCAGTATTTTGGAAAGAGGTTGAATTTAAGACGTCGATCGTATCAAGATCGTGTGATCGCGATCACAACTTGTTGGCCCAATAAGCCGACCCCACAAAAGTTAAAATATTAAGATCAGAAAACTTAGTCATTTAATGCAATTATCACACGGAAAGAGGATATTTGTTGATCTTCTGTTGCAAGAGCGACATATCCAACGTTATACATAGATACATTTCAACCAATCAAGATCTCCGTAATTTTAAAAAGACATTTTTAAGTAATTATAGGCCGATTTTCTCAGGCCATAGTTTACCAGTTAATTGCGATTTAATTTCCCCTCATTGTTGTGTATACATCTTACCAGTGATCTTCCCTTAAATATTTTTACAGGAAAATTTATATTTAAAGGAAAAGAGCAAAATTTAAAGGATCATTTTAAAGGATTACACTGTATATTAGAAAGCATGCGAATTACACTTTACAAATTAAATAGCATAAATATTTCAATCAAAGTTTGAGTTTTCTTTTATAATTGACTGCGCTGATTTTGTGTAAAGATTATGGCCCAAAAATAAATCAAATTTATGGAATTCACAAATTGAGCGAAATGATTTGGGGGCAGTTAAATGTGCTATTTTGAAAATATTTAAGAATTACTGACAATCAGGAGGATCGTTCGGCTGTACTAGATTAAGGAAAAAACAAAAGGCCACTTTAATTACTTCTGACTTAGTGTGTGTGAAATTGCAGTAATTCATGTACGGAAGTGAGTTAATTTTTCTGTAGGCAAAAGCACCAAATGTCAAACGGCTTGGGCATTGTAGGCGTTTGGATGACTGAAACCTACACTAAATTTAGCCTGGCTGCTACTTGTATGACTAAAATATTTCATTTAAAAGGATTAGCCTTAAAAGCAAGGAAAACTTACAGGATCTTATAAATATTCCTTTAAAGTGAAATCGAAATTGACATCACTGAATCTTCTGAAGATAAAAAAAAATAATAACACTTCTCTATCTATACAACATTCATGATTTTTTGCAAGAATGAAGAAACTCCCAAAATCTCAACGATCAGTGAATCTAATTCTAAATTAAAACATTTCTTTAAATTTCAAAGTTTAATGTATCGATGACAAAAATATTAATTTTGGCCAGAGTTTATCTTGTTAATAGAATTCGAATGATTTTTTAAAAAATCTGAATTTTGCAAGAATAATATTTAATATTTTCACGTATTTCAGGCACTGGTTGGCCCAAACTACACCTACACTTGCCCGCTCTCAATATATTACAAATTTTCTTTTTGGTTTCCAGAAACCTCCATTGAAAATGTCATTTAGAATATCATGCTACAAAATCTTAATTTGATGAATGTAAGTAAATCAATTATCTTAAAAACATTTTTAATTATCATAGTTATAATGCATGAATTGAATCAAAATTTAAGCAAATAAAAATGTAAATGCATTAATAGCATTATAAAGACATTTATAAAATATGAAGAAATTTAATAATAAAAAATTCTTTTCAAATTTAGTTCACTGCTTAATACGCGAAAAGTTCTTCCGAATTAATATGTTGAGTATTGCAAATAGTTAATGATTTACCAAATTGGCCGAAAGATTACTCAAAGCCTTAACAAAATTTAGTTTATTTACATTATGTTTAACAAGTGAAAAATAGAATATTAGCATGACGTTAAACATTATTATGATATTTAAGTAAAAAAAGATGCTGTATTTTTAATTGCTATTTTATAGAAAGATTTACATCTGAAAATGTGACGAAAGTGTAGCACTGAAGGGCACAAAACGATGAAGTCACTAAATCGATGATATTGGCACTAAATATAAAATCTGATTGTTTACATTACATGCTGACATGTTTAATAAAGGACTTTTGTAATAAATGTAACATACCTTCTTTTAGAATATTTCAAATGAATGTTTTTGAATCAATTTTTATAGATTCATAGTTAATATAAAACTTTTGATATTTCCAAAAGCAGATTTTGTAAATTTCATAAATATTTTGTTATAATTTATTATCAGAAATCATTGTAGTGTTAATTTTATACACATGCATATTTATTTTCTTTCTTTGTTAAAAAATTGTAAATTTGGTAATTTTTAAATACCTAATTTTGTAAAATTGATTTTTTGCTTGACAATTTTTGTGTTAATAATAATGGCATTGATTCAAAGTTAATACTAAATTTTTAAAGTAATCTAAAATTTTGGCATATCTATGGAAATATATTCCGTTTTTATAAAATTGATCTTATTGAAAATGCAGAAAGAGTTTTTATAACTTTTCCATGAAAGATTACAAAAAATTAGTTCGAATTACCTTTCAAAAGTACCTTTATCAGTGTACATTTTTAGTTGAACATTTAGGATTACAGAATGCTACATTCACTGCTTTTCACCCATGCGTATCAAATATTCTAAATGAAGATTCGGCAACTAAACAGCATTCCTGCCTAATTTATAAGCTTGTTACTAAGGCAACATAAAATTCTAAACCGTAACCCAGTGATGAAAAAAGTGAATTTATGTAGCAAAATAAATGAAGTTTCATATTCAATTATATAGATATAAAACTACAGTGCTAAATAAGCAGTAAATATTTTTATTTAAAACAACACAAAATATTTTTATGTTCGCAGAACAAAATAGACGATTTTTTGACAAAAATTTTTTCCAGAAAACTATAACAAACACTGAATTACGTTTCTGTAACTGTTTCTCCTTGTATGAGATCGAAATAAGTTAATCATGAAACCTAGAACTGAAATATGAAGAATGCCTAAGCTAAATTTTAAGTATGAACTAACCGAAACCAACTGTTGCTCTAAAACAAAATGTCATTTATTGTAGCACAATAAAACAAACAACCAGTGGCATTGCATGTCTATAAATGTGTTCATAGTAAGTTTCCCACAATGCTAATTAAAAAAGTGACCATTTAGCATTTTGGTTTCTATACTTATTACTAATATACAATTAGCGATCGTTGTTAATTTTGATATTGCGCTAATGCTGTCATTTGTAAGACTATTGACTTAATTATTTAACGAAATTCTTAGAAGTTCGACATAATCGGTATACTCACAACGAGTTGCTATACTAACATTTCTTTTTCAGTAGCAACAGTTCTATTAAATAAGTTTTTTTTTAAACTACCTCGAAATAAATTTTGAAAAGTAACAATCATATTATAAAATGGCCATATCAAAAATAGACAATTATTTTAATTCTAACGTTATTTCAACTATGCCAACATACTCTAGACAGATATAAGCCAAAAAACTTTCAGAATATTGCAGGTACAATTAAATTATGCTATCAAAGTGGTAGTAAGTATAAGTAATCATAGTTTTAATAAGAATAATGACTACAGAAATGTCTCAAGCATATTTCTACATCCACAATGTTATATCTGTATAAATGTCCGAAAACATTCTTCAAAAAAATTAATCAATAAACAACAGAAACGAACTCATAATTAAACCAATTAAGAATACGAAACGAATAATGAAAGACTCATTTCTAAGCAGTTATAAATATATGGAATAAATTATCAAAAAACGTCAAACAAGTGAATAGATTAAAAAGCTTTAAAATTGATATTGAAAAAATACTTTTGCAAATATAGTATAAAAAGACGTAAAAGCCGAAGCCATAAATTTTACAATCCTGATTACTCTATTAAGAAACTAACATCATATCCCAAGTTAATATTTATTTTATGTAGATATCATTTTGCTTTATTTCATTTTGCTTAATATTTCTGAACGCTTTCAGAAGTGTTGTCATTTATTGCTCACACTATTTCTCAATACAATTTAATGTTTCTTTTTGTTTGAATTAGAATTATAAAAATTACTTTTTATTAACATGGATGAAACTTCAATTTATATTTCCACATACAATTAGTTTATCAGGCGCTGTCACTAAGTAATTCGAGGGGCTAGTGCAAAAACCACATATCAAAAATACACTTAGTGAGATAAATTAGAAAAACCGCTTTAAAACAGTTGCATTTCATTTGCTGTTGGCTTGAAGGCTCAGATAGAATTAAGTGAAAAATGATTAAGAGCAATGTATCAATAAGCGCAAGTGTAAGAGTAAAAAAAGAGAAATGTGCTGAGACAGTTTCGCAAAATTGGTCCTCTATAATCAAAACGTAGACGATAATGATACGCGCTCTAAGTAAAATTGACAAAAAAAAATGACTTTCAATACTGTGTCGCAAGAGGTCTATCAATACTTGTTATATTTCTTATAATTAACTAAATTGACACCTTCGTACGTGCTCAAAGACTATATGTAATTTTGCCTAGCTTTCATCACGACACCTGGCGCTAATATTATGCGTTGGGCTGTAATCTTCTCCAACTCTGACGTACAGTTTGCTGTGTAGTGTTTTCTTAATGATTATTTGAATTTGAAGCCATGTGCTGAGTTCATTATTAATACACAACGGTTTAAAAATTTTGAATTAAAAGAATGGTGAATAAATAGTTTCCAATTCGTTTGAAAGTATATCATACTGACAAAACATCCTACGAAATTCTCACTATAAGTGTATAAAATAATGTAACATGCGCAAAGAATATTTTGAAAGTATTTGAGTTGAACAGACAAGCAATTTGCAACATTTCCTAAAAAATATTTAGTTATCCTTTAAAGTATTTACTATAAATTTATTGTAAACACCATTTCTAAATAATCATACACCTAATTAAATTTCTATAAATTTCACATACAAAATTTAATAAACATGATTGGGCACATGGAGCGAACCACTATCCGCGGCAGTTTCACCAGCTTCTTCATACCTCCCTTGAGCAGCAAGTCCGTTGGCATTAGCTCTCTTGACAAACGCCTCACCACCAGCAGCCAAATTCTCACTCTTTCCACCCCAGGCTTTCAGAGCGCTTGCCTAAATGTTGTAAGTTAAGAAATTTGGAATACAAAGAGCTAAAGAGGAAGCAAGCAACACTATAATGGTTTAATTCCTTACACATCGCAAAGTGTGAAGCCAACAGTGATAATTCGTACATATGGTTTTTTGAAAATTTATGTATTGATTCACCCTATAACCTGAACTATTAGTAATCAGTCTAATTTAGCATGAAAATTCAAGTTATTCAACTATAATAGCAAATGTTATACATTCACAGGTGGACAGTTTTAGCACAGTTGATATGTCGCCTTTTTTCAATGCTCTAGTGGGACTTTGCCATAGACTCCGAGATACATAGGAAGGACATATAAGAATTCAATGTTTTTAATTTTTTAAGTGTCTAAACCTCCACATAAATGGTATCATATGACTCTTTAGCGATTTCGGAATATGTCAGAGGTTGATGATGATGATGATGATAATGAATAAGATATTTTAAGCAATAAAGGCAATTATTATCATCAAATTGATTCAGTATCTGACAAAAGATGATCATGTGCATAAAGACAATGTTCTACAAAAGGCGTTATTTATTATTATGCGTGTGATTCTAGTGATTATAATAATAGATCAAGTGTTGATAAAGTTGCAGATCTGTTTTGCCCACTCAGTTTTGCTACACCGAATGTCACAGAATAAACGGTAGTACACATACAGATATTTACGGCATGGGCAATACTGAGCACAACATATTCTACGCCCACGAATATCATGACTCTCAAGAAGGAAATCGCGAATTTCAAGCACAGACTATGCATCCAACAAAAGTGATCTATCTGCTAGTACAACTGACAGTGATACATCTTTTTATACTGAATTTCAACGCAAAGGAGGAAAACATAAATGCCAGCATCCACAAACGAAGCCAAGGAAGAATAGTTGCTACACTGTTTAAAAAAGCTCTATATCTGTGGGGCAAGAATACGTAATCGCAGTGACAAGGCACATTACTCGAAAGGGTTAAGATTCGGATGTAGACATGATGCAAACCGTAAATGTCAGAGCAAAAATATTAATAGACAGCTATTCAATGTATATCAGCGTATGTTCTTGGACACATTTGATTGACTCTAATCAAGAAAATCTGAGGTTATTACTAAAAAGAAATACGCTTTGAGTTTTATTTACATTTTATAAGCAAACTTTCTAATTATTTTTAAAGAACTATATGCATTTTAAAATTCGATCATAGAAATGTATACAAAATTCCAAAAATCGGATTCGGGCCGCGTCTGAAAATTTCAACCTGATTACAACCATGTTTCTCACGCAGTAATAATTTTGTAAAATTGGCATGAAACTCAGGTTTTTTCCAAAAAACCATCTTGCGCTAATTGGTATTAATTTATATTCAGTTATAACAGTTACCTGGAGCGCTCTACCAAATGAGAATGATAACTTCCATGGCTTGATAGTATCGATTCTATTCAAAGCATCAAGATTTCTACTAGCCTCTTGTTCGCTTTGACCGCCAGATAAGAACACAACGCCGGGCATACATGAAGGAACGCCACGTTGAAGAGCACGCACTGTGCGCCAAGCGATTTCTTCAACAGGTGCTTTTACTGAAGCGGACATTCCAGATGTCACCATGTTAGGTTTTAAGAGCGTACCCTAAGAAATGCTACCAAAGTTAATGATAATATGGTTCTACGATCCTACAGACTAAACATAAAAATACTGCACAAACTTCTTACAACCAGCAGCAACCCAACAAAACATCCATTTTCACATCATTTTCCTAATCTCTTACATACAAAATACTTCGTATATTATATATATATGACGATATATATATATATATATATATGACATAGGTCTATCTTTATAAAAACAAATTACAAAATTTGATGGGCCTAATATAAAAGTACTCAATTCAATAAAGTTTCAAAAAGCGTTATAAATTAAAACGTATGTCACGCGGAATAATTTGACTCGATGAATAATACAAAAGTAATGCAATCAATAAAATTCCTACATCAATATGAACATTGTGCTTAATCAACTCATTGTATTGGGCGGAAAGGACTTGTTCTGTAACTCGCTGACACACTTCGATGGAATGGTCTCCATCAGGTAGAATTTCAGGTTCAACTATCGGAACGATGCCATGCTTCTGACAGACTGCAGCATATCGAGCAAGATCTCGTGTGATTGTTTGAATGGCCAGAGTTGAGGGAGTGTCAGCACCAATTTTGAGAACACCGCGCCATTTAGCAAAGCGACAGCCAGCCTAAACATAAAAACGATCAAAC
>CABFPE010000523.1:361577-371887 GCA_900660155.1 Hofstenia miamia | reverse complement strand
CTGTTGACATCCAACACTTTCCTTAGTATTCCCAGATAATTGAAAAAACTCTTACTAGATACAGTTTTTCATTAAGAGGAGTTATGGATGTTATATTATATCAATACAAACTTCGTTCCAAGATCCTCAGGATAGATTCCTACGCTATTGATTTCGAAATATCCGTCAAAAATTCAATTACATCACAAGAGAAATATGAATTTATATCTACACATTCTATGACTTGTAAATGCAACTCAAACAAGCCGTTCAGCACCCACCGTAATTCCCCTTAAAGTACAGACCACCATTCGCATTTGAGCAGACCAGTTATATATTGTGCGTACATGTGGAACTCCCGTTTTCTATATAAAAACTTCTCACATCACATTTGCACTTATAACTTCTTTCACGTGTGGGCATAGAAAGAGCGCTACAAAGGGATCAGGCTTCAGTCACTACATCGGCAAACTGTCGGAAGGGATTATAGAAAAAGGACTGGAAAGACATCTTCCTGAAGAGGAGTGGATTTTGTGAAAGTGATTAAAGGTGAGGGAACATTATCTTGAAGGAGTAAAATTTAGTGAGTTTTTGTGAATGAACAGTTTGCCCAAAATGTTTTTATTGAGCATTAAACATGTCGGATATTGATAAAGTAACCTCTAAATGTGCACTATGATTACAAAATTAAAATATGGCACTTTAATAAGTGCAATGAGTGTATTTTAAAAGAATGGTGCACTTATTAAATGTATCAACTGCAGTTAATTCTACATTAAACGCTAATAAAAATAAATAAAATTCGATTATTTCGTAATCTCTTATTTTCAACAGGCTTTCTTAACCTGGAACCCCTTAGGAATAATTTGAATTTTTAATCGATTATAAAAAAAATAATTTATGCGATTATAACTTAAGGACTAAAAAAAAATACAAAATCCGACAGAGGATTGTTTTGAACCACGCCCCTTTGCTGTTGTATTGAGAAATGCATTTGTATTAATTATATTTTAGGATATCCTTTCCTCCCATATTTTCTTACTTCTTTTTTATTACAAAAACTCAGTGCACACACTTGTATTCAAAATGAGATTAGCATCTATAAAAGTCCTCATCATACAACTCTGCATTCAGATTTTTTAAATTTTTGATAAAAACAATCTGTTATATTTTAGAGGAAACTATTTTTGGGGTAAATGTACTTGATTTGATATCAATAACGCTGTTGGGAGTTTCAAAAAAATATGAAATTGTATAGTTTTAACAAGGGCATAATTTCTAATACATAGGTAACATAGGAATGAAGTAATGCACTGCCAATGGCGTATAAAACTATTGATCGCATAAAATAATGTTTAACTGCTGAAGAAATTGAGAACTTGGAAAACCCATCAATCTTTGGATTATATTTTAAAACCCTATGCACACGTTCTTTGTTATAAATCGAACAAAGCCTTAATGATTCAGTCAATATGAGCCTAGAATATTCTTAAATAATTCTTAAATTTCTGCAAGTCAAATAGTATTTTTAAGAGCGATCCGGAGGTACCATTATTTGACGTCAAAATTTTCATAAACACAAAACTTAAGAGGGAAGAATTATGAAAAAATTAAAAGTTTTTAAGCAATACAAACAAGTGTTGTATATAAAATCTACCAACATCTCAGTATTTTAGATTTTCAAAAATTTCTGAATAAATGTTATAAATGTCAGATTGATTTAAATTTTTAAATTTTGAGCAATTTGAAATCTTGTGATTTTCATAAAAAAGAATTCTTATATAAAAGAGTGTACATGTGTTTTCAGGAACAAGTGTCAACACAAGCAATTAGCACACAGTAAGAATATTACATTATCTTATTAAATTAGTTTTTCCTAAAACCTTCCCTTGAGGACTTATTAAATTTTGCAATGTAAGAATCAGAGTGGAAACACTTATAATAACAAGAATGAAAGAGACCAGGGCCTCTGAAGAATTTATTGCAAATAATTAAATTCCCGTTAATGGATAACGGAAAAAGGATTTTCACAGGGCAGAAATTCCGTTAATTTCCTTGCAAGGAAACAGCAGTCTAATATTGCTGAGAGACTTTTCATTGTAGATGATTTTGGCAATACGAGTCAGCGTCGATCTATGCCCCCGGTGGACTATGAAGAACAGCTGTTCACCAAGAACAAAACGTACAATCGAGCGAATTTCCAAAAAGTGATTACTTTTCCGTTAATTTCCGTTATGCAATAATTGATATAAATACATTCCGTTAATGACCTAATTGATTTTTCCTTGAGAAATACCACAAAATAATTTTAATTAAATTTTCGGAGGTCCTGAAAGAAACACCATGTGCAGTCTTCATAGATTAATTAGATTAGAAGTAACAACTCAGCAGATCATTTATTATTTTAAGATTTTTTTTAAGAATTAGGGCGAGGAAGACTTAAAGTAAAAATACAGCTTCATATATATATATATATATATATATATATATATGACATTATGACATAGGTCTATCTTTATAAAAACAAATTACAAAATTTGATGGGCCTAATATAAAAGTACTCAATTCAATAAAGTTTCAAAAAGCGTTATAAATTAAAACGTATGTCACGCGGAATAATTTGACTCGATGAATAATACAAAAGTAATGCAATCAATAAAATTCCTACATCAATATGAACATTGTGCTTAATCAACTCATTGTATTGGGCGGAAAGGACTTGTTCTGTAACTCGCTGACACACTTCGATGGAATGGTCTCCATCAGGTAGAATTTCAGGTTCAACTATCGGAACGATGCCATGCTTCTGACAGATTGCAGCATATCGAGCAAGATCTCGTGTGATTGTTTGAATGGCCAGAGTTGAGGGAGTGTCAGCACCAATTTTGAGAACACCGCGCCATTTAGCAAAGCGACAGCCAGCCTAAACATAAAAACGATCAAACGATATCATCAATAAGTGATTATAGAACTTTAATCGCGGATTGGAGATTAGATATTTGAATCATATGTATCGCGCTCAGTACAAAAATACTCAGAGCGAGATATATCTACCCAAGCAAAAAACATCCAAGAATTCAAAATTGATTTAAAGATTTCTTTTTTAGATTATAAGTGTTAAAATTTTCTACCATGTGCTATGCATTCAATAGTTTATTTGGTATTATTTTTTATTCTGTTAACCAGTCTTTACTTACGATGAGTTAAAAAACCCAACTCGTGCTTAATACAGTTTTCCTTATATCATAGTACGGAGCGCAAGTATATATTTGTATATATATATATATATATATATATTAAATGATATTTTTTAATATTCTATAGTGATTTAGAAAATTTTCAGGTTTCTGGCAGTGATTTCTCAGTACACTACAGTATTTTTGTCATACATGATTAAATCAAAATTATTTCATTTTTCATGAGGCAATTAATGTAAATATTGAATAACAGTTTTTTTAAGGATTCTTTTCAAAATTGAATTTTGGCCTTAACTATCTCATCCGAACCCAGACCCACTAAAAAAGCCGGATGATGTCAGCAGCTTCCACCTATGTGACAGGTGGCTGACTAAAAAAAAAGAAATTACTTGAATCAATTTCTACAAATCTCACTACTATAATATATAATTTTTTAAGAAGTGGTGTGCTGTTAATATTTTATTTCACAATTTTATGTATCGCAAACACCTTGCTAATAATTGAGCTTTGATTGATTCTTCATAATATAATGCCTTCTGCAAATTATTTTCAGAAATAAAATAGTTATTTTTCAAAGCCAAAAAATATAATTTCTTTAAATTTCTTAAAATTCCTTATAAAATTTCAACATAGGAATGTACACGTTTATTTATATCACTTTCATAAGAAGTATTTGAAATATATTAACAAATTTATCTATTACAAATAGTAAATCATTTCTTTCTATTTGATTAGTGACCACTGCTTTGCTGTCATTCACATCATAACAATCCATTTTATAGAAATCATTGTAATTAAAGTCTATTAAATCTGATAGTCTTTTCCGATTTTATTGATTTCACGTTATTCTTTTCTATTAGGAATGTCACTGTGGCCCTTACTCGTTTTATTTCTCTGTTTCTCATTAGCCAAATTTGTTTCATTGATGATAAAATCTCGCCTTTTTCAAGGAAGTCAAGCTTTTTGAACTTATTTTTAATTTCCATGATATCTTGCTTGGAATGTTTGATATCTGTTCTCAATTGTTCCATTTGTTTTTCTAAATTTCTTGCATGCTTTTTAATGTCACACCTGAATATTTCTGTTTAGTCTTGAATTGAGATCGAAGAATGAAACTTGCACAAAACAATTTTTGTACACTTCCCAAATCGCAAGCCATTAATGGTCTGACAATGGGCCATTGTAGTTGCCATTAATGGCCATTATTGGCAGATACCCGCTGGGGAATGAATGGGCAGGTAATATATAGCCGACAATGCCCCATTGCTTAGCCAATAATGTCCATTAATGGGTTATAGGTGAGCTAATAAAAGCCAACTAACTAGCCAGTGACGGGAAACAGTGGGTTTTTGATAGCATTGTATTACTTTTATATTAAAACCAAACAGTTTATATTGATAATCAGTTTAAACATTGTTGTTTAAACAAACACAAGCCCAACAAACGGCAGAACAATATCTTTGTGATCCTATCAAGTATATTCAATACAAAGACTCATTATAAATTTGAAAGAATATCTTCTTTATAAATGATAAAAATAAGCATATAAATCTGCCAAATTTTGCAAAAATTTTAAATTTTAAATTAAGTACAATTTTGTGAAAAAATTGACCAAATGTAACTTTTTTTATATAACACTTAATTTCAAGGTGTCCAAATTTTCTTGAATAAATTATTTTGAAAATTCCATTTGCAGGTATATTATAATATTTTGCAATTCCTTTTTTATATTAAGAGGAACTAGGAATCAAAATAATAAAGTGAGTTTTATTTGTAAGCATCTGCTCATTGAATTATAGATTACTAAGGTTGCAACAGGTGTCGCCAATCGTTCATCAGTAGGCTCTGATGGTATCAGTGTTCACAAATACCGCATGTTTTGCTTCCAGCAGCCAACTGATAATAGAAATTGTTATATTATTCGTAACTTGGTATAATTTGGTTGAGTTAAGGGAGCAGTTGGAAGTGTGTATAGCATATTATCCTTGCTCCAAGCCATTGAATTCATTATACTGTCCTCATAAAAACACTTTTTGTCATGGAATATTGCATTATCAACTACTAAATGTTAAGTAAATTCATTTGTTATAAAAATTTAATGTGACCTGAAATAATTGCAAATCATTATAATTTAATATTTGTTTTCTAGATGGCAGATTGAGCCAGTAAAAGCCATTAATGGGCCATTGTCGCACCATTAATGCCTATAGAAAACTGATAAATTATACTGTTTGAAAATTGAAATCTAATTTAATAATAATTTAATAATATAATAATTTCTATGTAAAATTGTGGAATCTTAAAATTTTTAAAACATTTGTTTTGTTGGTTATGGTTAGCAAAAGAATGGCCATTATTGGCCATCAATGTTATTAAAGGATCATTGGTTATCCAACAATGCTTGCTATTTGGGCTAGGCTTATTGCAAACATATTTCAGTTTTTCACTGTGTTCCTTACAATTAGAACTAGGCCTATGGTTGTTGTGAAGTTAAGGCATAAACAACTTGAGTCTTGTGTTTATGACAACACTTAATGCACAGAACTCTTTCGCAATCTTTGCATATATGAACTTCATCTAGCTCAGTTTTCTTCTTGCACTCATTACAGAAGTTAATTTGATTTAGTGCACTTTCAAATGACTTAAAAATTATAATCAATTCAGCTGTGCGAATGTCATTTTTAATTTAATTCATTTCTTTTGGTGTATTGCATAAAGAGCATTTAATTTAATTCTTGTTTCCTAGAAAATTATTAAATCATTCCATGCAGAAAGAATAAAGACAGCCTATAAGATTACATGTTATAAATCTGAACACGTTATTAATTCCAGGAAACTCCATTGTCAACGTTGATAAATCTGTCACGTTCAAATAAATTGAGTTAGTCAATAGAGGATATACAAAGCAATCTCAGTGGTTGCCATAACAATTATTTCATTCATCTGCACTAAATTTTCCACAATATAATAAAACGTCATCTTTAAATTAATATTTTATGAAAGCATTTAGTGTCTGCGAAACTAAAATCTTCCTAGAAATTATATATATTTGTAAATTGTCAATATTGACATAAATGCTATTTATAGAAAGGCGTCACCACACATTTCTTAGAATTGAAAACATGACGAAATGCATCTAGATTGGGTGTGTAACTGGTAGCTGAGTTGATCCAAGAATAAGGAAATTAAAAAACTTATATTTATTACAAATGAAAGTGAAAGTTGCAACATATTGCATTTTACCTTAAAATATGCAAAAAAAAAGTTGCAAAAATTGCACTGCAACTTTGGGTTTTCCTATTTATAACGAATCGCCTAGTCTAACAGTAGCCTTAGCAGTGTTGATTAAATTTTTGCGAGAAACAAAATAATTTCAATTTAAAGTAATTTCTTAGTTTTTTATTGATTAACTTTGACGAATTTCATATAAATGTGTAAAATATTATTATCAGCACATTTGACATGCATGAATTAGTAAATCAACCAATAGTAAACACTTAGGAATCTCTTGTTTGCTAATTATCGAATTAGAAGACAAACAAATTTAATCCAACAAATTAAAAATTAATAAAATAATCCGGTTCTACTTAAAACAGTTGTACTTGAACCACATTTCCTACCCTTGTATTGTAATTTTTATACATTATAACACCCAGATACTTGATTTCTAATGTAACTGGAATAGACTCCTTAGTAACGTCAAGAGAAATTAATGCACTCTGAAATATGATTTCTTTGCATTTTTTGATTTAAGAAGAGATTCTGAATAGGTTCCAACGCATTTAATTTTATCTTGATAATCAAAGTCTTCATTGAATTTAATTTCTTTAATGATATTAGTGTCATCAAAATATATATTTATTTGAACAAACCTATTGTAAAGAGCAATCAACTTGAGCTACCCCCAATGAGTGCTCCGAATTTTTCTGAAGATATTTTACCAGTTTTCATTTTATTTCATCATCAATACAGTTTGCAAGATCCCTTGGTGTTTTATTATGCACTAGAGAATTAAAAGCAGAAGTGTATAATCTAAAAAACAAGACCTAACAATGCATTTTTGGTTGTCTAAATTAGAAAGTACGTTATGTACGAGACATAATAATGCAGCACGTGTAGAATACCAATGTTTATATGCAAATTGTCTTGGATCACTGTTGTTATTTAAAGCTTGTGTAAGAAAGCTTAAACCCAACCTGTCCAAACTTCTGGCGGAGATCTCAGTTATAACAATAGGTCTTATACGTTTTAGGTTGTCAATCGAGGAGTAGCAGTTTTTAGATATGTTGTAATGATTCCATTTTTCCAAGTCTTAGGATATGCACTTGTTCTTGGGCTTCTTGAAAAGAGAAAAGAATCTGGATAAGCAAGAAAGCAAGAATATCTGCACATATTTTAACACCCAGAATTCCATATCATTACACCAGTTGCTGTATTTTGAGTATATCTGAAAATCAATTCAAATTGAGTTTTTGTCACATTCATAGCTATTGGTAAATTGGATTTAAACTTTCATCCTTCATTCAATCTTCTTTAAATCGAGCAAAAAAATTAGTTTAGTCAATCAGTATCAGCTTTTTCAACATGTATGTATATCCGTACTTTCTATTTAATTCAATGATTGAAATCTCTAAAAAAGCTCATCTTTTGTCATTATATTTATAATATTTCGTAGTTCTTAAAATCTAGCCCTATTAATTTCTGTTTGCACTTTATTCCTTAATTTCTTGTTTTCCTTTGCAATAGCTTATTGTTTGTTCCCTAATTCAATATTGACTGACCAAAGCAACCATTTTTACTGTTGCCGTCTTCAATAATTCTTTTTAATTTTCGAAAAAATCTGTGAAAAAATGCTTTTCTGTACATTTTGTATCTTATCATCAAATGAATAAAAGGAGCAGTTTTATAGCAAACTATCTATGAGATAGACGTAAAAACAAAAATGGAAAATTCAGCACCAATATTTGTATCAGAAATGTAAATATTCGATTTTCACTAAAAGCACTGAAAAAATTAAATGTAAGAACCAAATTCTAGACTAACTGCCAATTTCAAAACGTCATAAAGTACAAAAAGCATAGAGGAAATCTCACTTCATGTAATAAATTTGTTGTAGAATGAGTTCAATTCATTCTCTTCTACTCTGAGACCACCCTAACCAAAACGTGAAAGTTTATGACCATCTTTAGCCCACTAATATCACTGCAAGAAAACAAAAGTATATGCCTAATATACTAAATTGGCACATTTGTATATTTCAAAAAAATTTTGTGGCATTCAAAAACAATGTTTGCTTTCTAAATAAAAAAATACGATTTAGGACTACAGCAACATTATTCCTTTTAAAGTAATCCATTAACTATTTCTTAAGAAAGCAGTCCCTTAGGTTTTTAGAACAGACCAGTCCAAAATTTATCTTATTATTTTTAAGGTCAACCACTTGATCAGGTTTATATACATATATATATATTGTGGAGATTTTTGATAACTTCATTGTTTTATTTTGAAATAAAAGCTAAAACTAGAAAGTGTTTCTTGGCTGTCTCGTTCCTTAAAAATCTTTAATTTTGCCAAGTGCTAAAAAGTTGCGTCTTATGTACTATTTGTAAAGTGATAGTTAGTGTACATAAATTTCATTGTTATGACAAATTTTTAAAAAAAACATAGAATGTTAACATTTGCAAAAATATTTCACAATTTCTAGAACAATTTATCTTGAAAATCAGCAGTTGTGTACATCAGATTAATTCATTTTAACTGCTAACAATGGTTTGAGGTACTTTTAATACCACAAAGCTATGAATTCTTTAACATTTTGAAAGATTTAAATGAAACTTGTAGATATTGATTGAATTTTCATGAAATACATAGAAACACTATATTTCAAAGTTTCAACATTGTTTGAACATGACAACGTACACTATTGTTCTACCCAGGTAAACTCGGTTTTGGGGCATGTTTAGACACTGCTACTAAGTAGATCGATTCTTGAAACTTTAAAAATAGTGCCAGCTACATAATACTTCAGTTGAGTTGTGTAATTGGATTACATTTTCAATGACCTCAGTGGAAAGGGGGGCTTGTTTTTTGGCACAAAGTGCATGTACTTCCTCAAAATTGGGTGGCCAGGCATAATTTGGCCCATTTGTTTTACCTTAGCCTGTAATCTTCAGTCGAATAATCAATCTGCTACTGGAATCGTACAAAACACTTAAGAAACCGATTTATATGGACAAACAAAAAAATTATGAACCTGAAATAGTTTGTTGAATAAAATATGAATTGCAAACTGGTAACATACTTGGAAATCTCTTTAAGGCATACTCTTTTGCCAGATTAGTTAAAATTTGTGGGCTGCATTTCATCCAGCTGTTTATTTATTGTTGGTCCAATCCATTCAACAACCCACATAATATTTTTTCTTACTCTGCAAATGTGGCCCGTAACAAACGTGGTATAATCCCAATGTTGTTCTACTTATCAGAAGTAGTAATTTTTTGTGTTTTGTTCTATTAATCTTTCATAGAATCCAAAAGTGCACTTTTAGAGTATATAGCTGATAGTTAAATTCATGAATATTTGAAGAAGACGTTAAAGAATATCCCTGCATCTAATGACACAGGTTGAGATAAATATTTTTGGTATTATTTGCGTTTAGGTGACAAAGAGTAATTCTGATCATCAAAACAACATGCTTAGCAAACTTTTTTTAATACCAAAATACATTTTTTTACTGTTCTATAGATTATGATCATTTTTTGAAAAAATTAATTGGTCTTTAGGTCACTGATTATTTATTCTATTTTAAAGAAACATATTTGATTGAAGTTGCATTTTGTTTTTGGATTGTCCGTATTTCCACATGTTTATTTATTGAAAATATATTTTCGAATTTACATGCATAGGTCTATGAAATACTTGTTTTAAAAAATGGAAATTGATTATAACCTGAAGAAAAGGAAATGGCCCATCTATTTTCCAGAATGAAGTTGTCCCTGTTCAGAAATGTAGGTATAATTTTGTTTGTAATTCGTTTTTTCATTTTAGAATTTGCGTATTTCTATTACTATATTTAATATATTTTATTTAATGTTGTATGAATGGAAGTATAAATTTATTAAGATTGATATTATC
>CABFPE010000523.1:319021-346306 GCA_900660155.1 Hofstenia miamia | reverse complement strand
TATATATATATATATTTATATATATATATACAGGGTGTAACAAAAGTAACCAGACGCTTCATTTTACGAGAAATCTAACTTTATTCATAAGAGTAGGAATAAAAAAACGAATCATTCATAGTAAAATATACAGTGTAGTGAATCTAAAACAACTTAATGAGGTTATAATGTTCAAAACGATTAATCATAAAAGAAGAAAGTGTTCATAGAGAATGTTCAAAATGATGACCATCATGTTCAATACATTTGCAAATCCAGTCACGAACAGACCGGCACACCTTGTTAACCAAATCTAATGCTATGGCACGAATTTCATCGGTAATAGCATTCTTCAGATCGTCCATAGTGTGTGGGTTTTTACCATAAACTTTTATCTTTAGTAAGTAAGCCTTTATCACTCAAGTCAGTCTCTGATCATCATCCTTGAGTAACGATCAATAGGAATGACGATTTCAAAAATTTGAATGAAAAATCTGAACCCCAAATCGATTAAACATATAACATCGCTGTTGCAGCAAGGCGAACCATCACAGTTAAATTTCCATCCATTGATGTTTAGCTACGTAACTACAGTTCATGCTTTCATTTTGCAAGCGTCTGGTTACTTTTGTTACACCCTGTATATATACAGTACTGGCCAAAAGTTTGGGAACAGTAACCTGTCTAAAGAGTGTTTTATGCTATTTCCTGGAAACTTTGTAAAATTCCAGGAATTCTCAATTTTTTCTTAGAATTTACAACAGATTCATTTAGTCAATCAAATTAACACAACTTTATATTTACGCACAATACATTTTCACTAAAAAAGCACTATCATTATAGTTTGAAATATGGTCAGTGGTAGTGACATTTCAATAACAAACTGTGCTCAAAATTATATCTTGTAAGAGGAGGGGTACAATTATCATGCTATAACTGCTAGAATAGGCGTGTCAGTAACCTTCGGTATCCAGAAGTGTTACTCGTTATCAGCAACTGCAATATTTTTCCTCTCACAAACGGTCTGGAAGACCAAAAGTGACAACCCCTCAGACTGACCGTCTCATACACCGTTACGTGACCAATCAACCATTCTCTTTATCTTCTGAAGTGAAAGCAAATCTCGATGCAGTAGTGCAGATTGTATCAACATGCACCATTAGGCGTCGATTGAATACTACCTTTGACCTTCCATCATGCAAACTGGCAGCCAAACCCTGATTGCCTTCAAAGAACATTTGAGACTGGTTGTGCTTCTGCAGGCAATACCAACACTACACCCCTGAGATGTGGCATCAAGTAATGTTTAGTGACGAATCCAACATTTACCAGTTTACATCATACCAGCCAAGAAACCAAAGATTCAACACAAATTACACGCAACAAACTGTCAGCTCAGCACCTTCTGTGATGATTTGAGGTGCTATAACTGTGAATGGGCATGCTGTTCTGCATTTTGTTCCTCACAATGAGACAGTCACAGGCAAAGCCTACCTCAAAATAATTCAGGAGAAAGGTCCCATGTTTATGCAGCTTCACGGAACATCTGTACTACAACAAGATGGTGCTCCTTGCCACAGCGCCAAAGTTGTGAAACAGTAGATTGCATCACAAGACTTTCAGCTGCTTGGCCAGACGAGTCCAGATGACAAATTAAAAAGAATGCCGTAATATTAAAGAAAGAACAAAAATGTTAAGCAAAGATGTATTAGCATAAAATTTTTTTCCAATATTGACATTAATTAAAACACAAGATAAGATGTGTATAAGAGAACCCATTGATATATATATATATAAATTTCTCTTGATAAAAATTTTTCAGACAACCATTAAAAAAATATAGTTAAGAGATTATCAGTGGAATAATCTAAATTCTCAAAGCTTCTTCCAGGCGTCGATAGTTATGAAGAAGCACAAGAGCTAATTCAAATTGAATGTAAGACAAAATTACAACACATGTTAAAGAAACTAACTAAAGAAGTGCAAGAAGTAATGCTAACATTATATCGAAATTTTTTTGTCTTTTTAATCCTCAAATGATAAAGTTGTTGATGTGGAATGTCAAACAAGTTTATCAATTCAGGATGAACAGTGCCAAACAATGTATTCTAAAAATTATCATGCAATAATCAACAAGAGGGCGTAGACATTCAAAACGTGGGATAAAATTTAAATTCAAATTTAAATGCTACAAATCATTCGCAATCATCTTCAAATATTGATGAATATCAATTCTCCCAAACTAACAATAAGCCTTTACATCAAAAATTCTAAACAAAAGGGTCACAAATTTTTATAACATTTCATCGTAAAATAATGAAAGGCTTACATAATTATAAATGAAGAATACTATATTAATTCTTATCATGGTCATTCTACAGATGACCTCATTATACGGAAAGAAAACTAAATACTGGCACAATTGAAGCTCAAAAATATTAGAATGAAAAAGATCTAGTAAAATTTAAGGACAATATTATCTGAAATATTAAACTTATTAGAGAAAAATACTCTTCTGGTTAAATAATTTTTACTGAAATAACACTTCTTTTACGGCAAATTTATTTGAAAAGTACTGAAACGTAATAAGGTGCTCAACGAAGAAAAACATGAATCATCTGATTTAGATGCTATACAAAGTGCAAAGCAGTCTTACAGAATACAAAATTTGAAACTAACAATGACCACTATGAAAAGTCTATGGATAAAAAGTAGTAGAAAATTTAAACATGCTCTACATATAAATTTGACATAGTTCAACATTAACTACTTATCAAAAAAAGAGAGAAAATACATAGACGACATGTTGACAGAGACAAATTACGCATCAAATCACACATAACGATAATGGACAACACTCAAACAATGTGAAAATGGTCTGCTGATTAATCTTTTACTGGAAACGGATCTTATTTATCGAAATGGGACACAACACTGCTTGTATGACCTTGTAGAATAAGTAAATTACATTAATTCAATTCAAGAAGGTAACATCTTCCGCTTCTCACGCTACAATATAATGTACACAAGTAAGATAAGTGCAATACCAGAAGATGACAATGAAATGGAATTCAATGATATTAATGAGCAGTTGATTTCATGTTACATATACATAGATATATACAGTTGTACGCAAAATAATTGAGTCACCTCTAAAATTTTCGATTACTGCAGAATACATTAGAATTACCACTTTTTTTTGCAAAAGACAACAATTTATTGTAGTAAAATGATTCACCCTCCTATATTTTTGTTTTCTATTTGATTTTTAAGTTTTGTCGAGGCAAATTTTAATTTTGTTTTTCTTAAATGAATAAAAAAATTTTCAATAAGTCCAACATAGTGCACAGTTATTGGAATGAATTCCAAAGAGTTATATTCATTTCAAGAGAAATTAATGGACATAATTGAGCAACTACACCTTCGTTTGATAGCATTGCATCAGTCTGATCATTCATATAACTACAGTATCAGAATAGTCAGTGAATAGAATTGTGAAGCGTTACTTTGACACAGGCATAATGCAAACATAAATAAAGTGATATTGCGGTAGGAAGCAATCATCTACAGCCCCTCATAATCTTTGGGTCAATATAATAATAACGTCAGCAGACATCAAGATGGAGGTTAACTCCCCTCTCTGAGGAAAATCAGTCGTCATTTGGTGGAAGATGGCCGAATTGTTGCAAACTCTTAAAAATCATTGCTTACAGAAGCAGCCAAGAAAAAGCGATTAACATGGGCCAAGAAGTATGGCAACTGGACTTCTGCAGATTGAGGGCTAAACTGAGCACTAATTCCAATATATACACATCAGAATTACAATCTATATGTCAACTGTATTTGCAATATTTAGCGTGTTTGATATTCCCGATAAGGCAAAAATGTGTATTTGCATCAATTTTTGAGAAGAAAAAAAAATCTGATTAATTTCAAAATAGGAACAAACATTTTTCATTTGTGCATGTAGGTAATATTTAGTGACGAGACACTAATTGTAGTTGTCAGAACAGGGAAAGAGCTCATTTCAAACTAACACATGACACAGGTGGTAAGGCATCCACATAAATGATCACTTGGGGTTAAGTGTGGAGGTCTGTTTGTGAGAGGCATTATCAACTCACAGCAGCATATTGATGTTGTAAAGCGATGCCTGATTCTTAAACACTGATGAGAGATGTATTTAATTAGTCCTATTTTGGATGAGGAAACTCCCTGATGAGCCTTTATCTAGCTTTTATTAAAAATTTTTCACCAGGTTGGTAGTCTCCAATATTTGCAAAAACTTACTGTTAGTGTGACAAAAGTAAATAAGCAAGGAATGAATTCTAATGAATTTCGTCGCATTTCTAAATGTTAAAACCAATATTTCATGTATTCAAACATATCTAAATTTTGATGACGTCATCAACAGCAATGATAAAATAATATTTCTGAACATTCCCAATTGATATGAAGAATTTCAATCCAAAATTAGAGGGTGGAGGAAATCATCCGCACCAAACTGAAGAGCCGAAAAGCACAGGTCAAATAGAATTAAGGAATTTGTTTAACTGTTTTTAGAAATTTTCAGAGTTCATGAGACAATCTTTTAAGCATACAAAATTATTTTAGTATTCTAGTAGTAAAACAAATAAATTTCGCGAATAATTTTTTTACGAAATTTAGATCATTACATTCTCCTAGATTAATGGAGGTTTCAAAAGCTCTAGTAAGATTTGAACCATTGTGCCTTAATCATTAATAGTTACACGTCAATTACGATTTTTCGTTGAATAACTTACCACTTTCAATGTTAGAAACGTTTTTATATGAAGCAAACATTTTTATGTCATAGTTTTGAGGAGAACTACTTGAAAATGTTAGGGCTTATTAGACCCAACTGTTGCATTTGTACTTAATACATGAATTAATTGGTACTTTCTTTTCAGTGCAATATCTATGTTAATAAAATTAAAATGATTTCTGAAGAGAACGAAAATAAGTGTTGTATTACGTTGGTTCAGGAATGACACATATTTAAAGTTCAATATCCCAATAATATTGTTTCTACTTTCAGAATCAGCAAGTGAATAAAATGAGTAACGATTTTTATCTGAACAGCAAAGGCTATATACATTATTAATTTAATATTAAATTACTAGGCTCCATCCACTGAATTTCACAACTGGATTTAAAGATTTATAAGCTTAAATGGATTAATTAAATGTGCTCTGGTTATAGAGCAATCTGCTTCTTTAGAAAAAAATCGATTATTAAAATACCATATAATTTCTACGTTTCAACATTTGCTTATACCATATCATTTTGAAAATTGAAACGAACTGCTTACATTCAAATTTTAGAATGTCATATATCTGGAAATTTGATAAAAATGGATACAGCATTTGCAGTTTACCCAATTTATTGCTAATTATTTTAAATAATTACATTTTTTGAAACACTGGAATCCTTTCCATGACGTAGAACTGATTTTAGGAATATGTTGCTTACGGAGGTAGCCATTGATTCTCTTGAGACTTTTAAATTCTTTCGTGCGTTATATTTCAATTGGTAAGTTATTCCATAGTAAATTTTTTAGTTTAAAAATGAATTTAAAAAAAAATGTTTTTTAAGCTTCACTTTTCTGAATTTAGAAATCCTCGAATTATAAGTTGAATGCGCATATACGGGAATTGTAGTTTACTGGAAGGGGAACGCTAATTTAAAATATTGCAAAATTTTATTAATGAAAATTATCTTATGAAATGCGAAGCATTGTCATTATTAGAATATGAACTTTTGTCACTTCTAGTCAAGTAATTATCATTATGAATGTGCGCTGCCTATTTAATTTGTGAGTCGGTTATATTTATTAATGAGTGGTTTATATCATTAAATAAAACATTACAGTATCTATAATGACTTAATACTAGAGAGTTAAAAAACGTCGATTTCATTTTGGAATTTACAATATTTCTTACATGTGAAATAGTTTTAATTCCCATTAAAATTTTGCGTAATATTACGAGCATGTGATTTTAATAGTTCAATATATTATCAATTGTTACTCCAAGGTGTTTGAAAGACTCGACTTGAATAATTTTTTACCCGAAAAATTTAAAATATGCGAGTGATTATCTTTATGAACCGGAGACATAACAAAGAATTCTGTTTTTGAGGGATTTAAAGTTAAATGGAACATATTAAAATATTTTAGCAGTTGAGAGAGATTAATTTCTAATTTACCAATTGATGTTTCTCTGATTATCATGTGTGTGTATGTGTATACACGTGTCATCAGCATACTGCACTATTTCCTAATTATTGCTTAAATTACTATTTAAATCATTTACATAAAACGAGAAAAACAGAAGCCCTAAGGTAGTACCTTGGGGAAGTTTTACCCCAATTAGAAAATATACCATTTACATTAACTCTTTGAAAACGATCGCTTAAGTAGCAATTTACTACATTTATACTATTAGAGTAGAAACCTTTTTAAGAAAAATGATAAATTGAATCAAATGCTTTGGACAAATCGATAGAAGTAATTGTGACAAAATTTTTATTATCAAGATAAGATCTCCAAATTTCAGTAGCGTAAAGTAAAGCATCAGAGGTGGAGTGAAATGGCGAAAGCCGACCTGTGTATTCGAAAGAATTGATTTATTATGGAGATAGGTGTTCACTTGGCCAAATATCAGCTTTTCAAAGATTTCTGCAAAAGACTAGATGTTTGAAATAGTAATGGCAACATTGTAGCGAATTATCTCTTTTATATATCGGAGTAATATTAGCTAATTTTACCATTGATGGAAATTTACTTAGCTTTATGCAGAGATTGATGATATAGCATAAAAGACTACTATGAATTTTGTACAATCTTTAATACACCATGTCGGTATTTCAAAAAGTTTATAAGATAAGATATTCTTTATTCAGATAAATATTGACAATTAAAAACTGATAATTTATCTGAATAGCGTCAAAAATATACAAACATACATACAAATACATACAATAAATCTAACAGGCTAGGGAGAATTTACTAGATTTCAAGTACGAGTTGTTGAGTAATCATTGTTATAGAATTTGTATCCTAGCCATGATAGTCTTGAGACATACTTTTGCTTAAGATAAATTTTAATTTGTTTCTTAAAAACTCAGTTTTTCAATATTCTTTATCTCTTTAGGTAATGAATTCCATTTTCTGATAGCGGTATTAATAAATGATTCTTTCAAAACTTTTTTTTCTGTACTTAATGCAGGAAAAATGTTTTGATCTGGAGTTTTGTTTATGAATAGAACCAGGCATTGAAATCGTATTATAAGGTGGTAAGTTCTTGATGCGTTTAAAAAATGTCAACATAGTATTCAAAATGACAAGCTGTCTTGGAAAAAAGATTGATTTGGAAATGTAGTCCTTAGTTCTGGCGGAATTTTTCTTTGAGTCATTAAGTTCCCATTTTAATTGTACATCAAGTTTCTCAAAAAAGCATCTTTTATATCAGTGAATAATATATTTGCATAATTTAAATGACTCATTATAAATGCATGAAAAATTGAATTATTGCACAAAGCTGGTAATTGCATTACTATCATTGACATGTTTCTTATACCAATGGCTAATTTTCGAACTATTGCATTAATGTGAGATTCAAAATTTAGCTTAGAATCAAAAATTACTCCTAGTTACTTGAAATTATCTACAGTCGGTATGCTAGATAAGATAAGATATTCTATATTTAGAGACTTTTATTTACAATTTCAGAAACTGATAAGTTCTCTAAATAGCGTCAATAATGTACAAAAATAATAAAAAAGACATGAAATATATACAAGAAAATGCTAGTATTATTGCCATTAAGGGTTAAGGCTGAAACATCGTGAGTATATTTAGTGGGCTGTAAAATACAAAATTCAGTTTTATCTTCATTTATAAGCAACCTGTGCATCCTGAAATACGTACATAATTTGTTACAATTCAATGCTATCGATTCAATTGCCATGTGCATGGATTTATTATCGCTGAATATGCATGTATCATCGGCGTATTGCATTAAATTACAATCAGTTGTCATATGCATATTGTTTACGTATATACTGAAAAGAAGGGGACCAAGAATTGTTCTTTGAGGAACACCATTATTAACAGGTAGCCAATCTGAAAAAACATCGCTAATCTTTACTCTCTGATATCTATGCTTCAAATAACTAGGTAACAAATTTCTGCTATTATAAGAAAATCCCATATGTGATAATTTTTCTATAAGTATGCTATGATTAATAGAATCAAAAGCTTTAGAAAGGTCTAAGCAAGCAATAGCAACGAATTTATTTGCATCAAGTGAAGATCTCCAATTCTCTGTAGCTTTTAAAAGTGCATCAGAAGTTGAAAAATTTTTTCGAAATCCAAATTGAGTATTTGACAAAAGATTATATTTATTTAGGTGTTCTGTTATTTGATCGTGCAATAATTTCTCGAATATTTTGCTTATTGGAGATGTTATCGAAATTGGCCTATAATTTTGCGCAAGTACAGGATCGTTTTTCTTAAAAATGGGAGTAACATGAGCAGTTTTTAAATAATCCGGAAAGTAATTATTTCGTATGCATTCGTTAAATATATAATTTAAGGGACTAGCAATCGCATGTGCAGTGACTTTAAGTGCCCATGAAGGAATGTTAGCCGGCCCACTTGATATTTTGGACTTAAGCTTATGAATTTTAGCACATTTATTGCTGGAAGGACGTATTGAGCAACAAATCAGAATGAAAAATAATTTTGAGGAAGTTTGTAGTTAGATTTTTAACACATTGACTGCCATGTCTCCAGATAAGTGGAGATCTGGCCTTTCTCAAATGTGCCATGTATCCACAAAAGAGGATGCAACTTATTTTCTGATTTTAAGGCTGTATACTACATTCTGGATGCACCCAATGCATTTTCTTATGGTGTTTATTATGTGTGGCATGCTGGGGAATGTTTTTGAAATCCTTGTTGGCATAGTGTCGTTTTTTTTTCTTAGATAAACTTTTTTTAATTCCCTCTCTCTTAGTAAATATTTTATGTATAATATAAACTTGCAAATGTATATTTATGAGTGTTTTACTACATTAAAATTCAACTGATGAGGTACAAAAAGTTTTATATCTGCTGTTTATTCATTAGTTTTATTCTCATGGATGGAGATGAAACATTCATAACACATTTGGCGTTGATCTTCACAACTAGGGCAATAGAACACGGTTTTTTTATTTTTCTTCCTGGCTGCTTTACTTCCTAATTCCTTTGTAAATTTTTCATAGCATGGCTTACAGGCAAGAGTCCTTGGCTTATTTTGATAATCTAATCTCTTTTTCATAACATGCATCTGTTTTTGAACTGGTTTCTTTTTGATCCTTGAACACTCAAGAAGCACCGATGCTATACTCTTTCTAAACTCTCGAATTTTTATTTTTTTTCCTGTTGCTTCCTTGTAGATAATAAGAGCATTAACCACTGACATGCCAAGTAGCAACTCCAACCCTAATTTTCTATACCATTTGACCCCTTTCCTCAAAGTTGTAACATAAGAAGCCATTTGGTCAGATACATCTATACCCACTTTTCCTTTGTTGTAGGCAAGTACTATCTCTGGTTTCTGAATAACTTTTGTCCTTCGTCTTTTTCTTTGGGGCTCTCCTGTAGCCTCTTCCGCCTCCTCTTCTGTCTGCCCACCTGCCTGTTCTTGCTCTTCTGATTGTTCCATTGGTTGCTCTTCGGTTTGCTCTCTCAGCTGCTCTTCTGGCTCATTTTCTTGATGTGTAGGTCTTCGTTGTCTCCTTGGGACTTCACGGAGCAATATCTCAGGTAACTTAAATGTCAAAAATCTCAGGTGTTATTTGTANTCTTTCTAAACTCTCGAATTTTTATTTTTTTTCCTGTTGCTTCCTTGTAGATAATAAGAGCATTAACCACTGACATGCCAAGTAGCAACTCCAACCCTAAAAAGCCATTTGGTCAGATACATCTATACCCACTTTTCCTTTGTTGTAGGCAAGTACTATCTCTGGTTTCTGAATAACTTTTGTCCTTCGTCTTTTTCTTTGGGGCTCTCCTGTAGCCTCTTCCGCCTCCTCTTCTGTCTGCCCACCTGCCTGTTCTTGCTCTTCTGATTGTTCCATTGGTTGCTCTTCGGCTTGCTCTCTTAGCTGCTCGGATCGTGTTTGTACATCGATTACCATGTAATTATAAGAAAAAAATATCGTGGCACAGTGGGCCAGATCACTGAAAACCCCATGGCAGTCAATGTGTTAAAGTGTAAGTGGCACCGAAGGTCACAAGTATTTGCCTAAGTTAATGAATTGATCACTGAAGGCATTAGCAATATCCTTGGGTGTTGCATATGACTTTTTTCTGCTCAATACATTGTTGATGAAGTCCACTTATGTTTAGGGTCATTTATTCTACAAAATACGGATTGCATATACCGATTTTGTGCTGCTCTCATTTCAATATTAGATTTGTTCCTTGCAATTTTATTTAACCAGTAGTTATCAGCAGTTTTATGTCGTAAGTTTTGTAAGTCTGATTTTTGCATTTGCCGAGTTTTAGATTGGGAGTTAACCAGGAAGATCGCGTGATTTGATAAAAATTCTTTTGGTTGTACAATATAAATTTATATAAGTCGTAAAAGAATGAATTGAGCATGCAGCTTACATCCTCGGATAGAAAGACACTATCCCATGATTAATTCTCAAGGCGAGTTTTTAGAATTTCTCTTAGCGCTGGATCCCTTTCTCGAATCTCTACCCAAATTTTTTCGTTTGTATGCTTTGTGTTCTTAGATGAAATACAAGTTATAATCCAATAATCTGAATCGGGGCATTCGCTGCAGGCATGCTTAAAATCCTTGTTTTCAAAGAAAAAGTAATCAACTAATGTAGAAAAGTTATTTAGTCTAGTCTGTATACTGGAATGAATTGTCCTAATATCAACAGCTTGACACTAGGGTATTATAAGGATTTGAAAACCACTATTATGCAACCTATAATTGGTAGTAATAATCATTACACATTATATTTACCCTGAAACCTACAGTAGGCCTTTTCAACATGTCAAAAATTAAGCACATAAAAGTTATGAAATTTACTATAGAAGGCACTACGCCAAACGAAATAAAACGCCGATTAAGGCAATGCGTGCACCTTCATATACCAGTGTAAAAAATTTGGTTTCTCTATTGAAATCATAAGATGATAAACATTCAGGGAAGCCAGTGATTGAAACGACAGACCAAAACATTGCTTTAATGGAACAAAGTGAATGGTGATTGCTGTTTGAAAGTAAAATAAACAAAAACCACTGCACTTATGATTTCATATGCACCTTTTCATATTAACAAGGTCAGTGGAAGATGGGTTCAAAACTTCATTCTTCAATCCTGAACAAGCATCAGATGGAATATTGTCAAAAGCTTTTGGATGCCTGTAATTCAATAAAAATACATTTGTACAATCAATTGCAACCGAAGATGAAATCATGATCCTCTTATTTATTATCTCAAAGAGAACCAATAAGGCAAAAAGCTTACAGTAACGATTTTCTTAAGATTGGAGAGGAATTTTAATGGTTGATTTCAAAGAAATAAATAAATGATAAAGATGAAAAATTACAAGTTAATGACCTCTATGAAAAAGCGCCTGAGGAGAGGACCGCATCTTCTTGATGCCAGTACTCCAATTTACATAGCTGCAGTTGCCAAGAAGGCCATTCTTATACAGTTTCAAAACATTGAGTCATCTACTCTGTAGTCCAGACCTGCTCCTTGGTGATTAGCATTTATTCTCCTTATTCAAGACCAACCTCAAATGGGAAAAATTTTTGAGTAATGAAGTCAAGTCAGCAGTTTTAGCATTTCCAAAGCAAAGAACACTATTTGTACCCAGGCATGCTTATTTCAAGCTCTGATAAGTGCTTTTACCTCTTGGAGGACTATATTGAAAAATAATAATTTTTTTGCTTTTTGGTGTTTAAAGTACTTATCCCGAGAACTTTCCTCATATATACAACACTATTAAATTAAAAATTTCAATGTTCTTGATTGCAAGTGCACAACAATATTCTTAAACCAGATTCCTGATACACTGCCATCTCTAATAAGAAATTGTTTTTCTCAAATTATTTTTGAAATCTAGCGGAGGCATTTTGATTGAAATTGATGTTGAACTAATGAATCTTTTGTTCAGTGGGAATTTCGAGTAGTGTTTATTCGCAGCAACAACATTATAAACAAGTCGGACATCAGAACTGATGGTAATGATTAAGAATTGCTGCATCGTCCATTTTCCAATACAGTCAATTTCAATATAAGTATAAATGCAAATTGAATTTTGATCTAACACGATACTGCTCGTAAGATAATTCTTAGAAACAGGAACAAAGAATTTGCATTGACAATTCATTTAAGGTAGAATTAGTGGTAAAGGGGCTAAAATCATTATTTTTCAACCAATTCTATTGTAACTTGGCATATAGCATCCTGATAGACTAAAAAAATTTTTGCAATTTTTTTGCATAAATTATGCAAATTAGGTCATCAAAGATGGCCGAACGGTTCCCGAAATGGTACATAACTTTGGTACAAGCTTGTACCCACAAATATTAAGCAATTGTAATGAAATTTTGCATGCTGATAGCTTATGAGCTGCTCTAGGGCATGTACCAAAATCAGTGGTCTGCTATGATAATTGTATTTTTTATAAAATTTTGACTTTTGAAGTCAGATCGAATTCAAAATTACAACCTCATTATGTATGCATGAACTTCATAAAACTTTATTCAGTGAAACCACTCTATTTTGGTACAGGACCTGCACAAATACATGCTTAATGCATACACCAAATTTCAACATGATATCTGTATTAGTTTTTTAGTAATCATGCACCAAAAAACATGGGTTAGTGGAAAAAATTAGTTTTGAGAAAACGGCCAAAAACTGAAAAATTCTTACATCGTCTGGTTGAAATGTCAGCTGCTATCCCAAATAATCCCTTTGTAACTTCCTTTCTGTAATGCTTACTGAATGAGTTCATTCGCTTTCTATGGTCAAATTATTATTTTATAATGAAAATATAGGCACGTAACCAAGCAAAAACATATTGGTTGCTAAGCATTTTTCAAGTAGGGGGGTTGTGAAAAATGCTTTATTACCAGTAATACCTTTTCTGCATCCAATTTTAGCAGAATTGTTTAGAGGAATGCTCATTAGTTGTCTCATGCAAATTTTGAGATATGGTATAGTTTGTCAATTTTCACCACTATCCTGCCACTAATTCTACCTTAAAACAAAGCAAAATTAGTGATTGAAGTTGAAATTCGCAATACAAATTATATTATGATGATAGCCCTGAAAAATATTAAAATGTAGGATTTTATAAATAAGTTAAAATAGCCAAAAATAGGTAATTAGTTTTTACGAACAAAAAGTTTTGAAAACAATCCTTAGTTTTGCTTAAGGATTAGCACAGACCAAATAGATATGCATTGAAATATTTCGAATTAGGTAATCGTTGTCTATTAATTCTATTAGTTTGCAAACCTTTGCCTTTTTAACTACATATACTATTTTGAAGGTCCAAGAATAATACAAGGCTATCATTGGTAAAAAGTATTAAACTTTTTAAAATGTTGGATTCAAGAATTACGTAACAAACCTAAACAAGGTTTACAACAAATACTACATTTTTATATCTACACTTCATACAAATTGTTGTAATAATTTTGAAATTAATTGTGTAAAGTCTGCATTCAAATCGTAAAATGATTGAAACTAATGGGATACATTGATTTGTCATAATTCAATTTCATACTCCCAAAAATATTTCAAAACCGAAAGGAAGCTATAAGACATGCGCACTAAACATTTTCAGGGTGTACATGTATATAAATAATATATCCAAATTTTAGTAGAAACTCGTCAAAATTTAAAATGAATTTCAGCCTTTCAGCATGCTTCATTAGCAAAAAGTATGCACAAAAAATTTATTTTCTAGTAAATTTTCACTTTATGCTAGCTTGAAACTGTGCGTATTGGCTTTCAATGTCCTTCAATTGAAACTGTAATCGTTCTCGATTTGTAGAACTACACTCAACATCAATTTTCTTCTGCAGACTTTTAATATGACCTTTAAATTGAGTGGGGCAACGTAAGACGTGCATTAATTTATTTCCAACCATAACAACATGTCTAAATATGAATTGATCAAATAAAAAATTTGTAACGATCATTCCGAAAAAATTAAATTTTATACATCTATGGAAAATTAATAAATATAACTATTAAATTGACACGTTTGCAACTCATTTTGAGTCATTTTTCTTCAATTTGAATCAATATGAAAGTAAATATGTACAAGATTTTCTTTGTAGTATGCAATATTTCATTGTGAAAAGTGAAATGCAAAAATTATGAAATTCGCCATCCTCGTATTTACGTTGCGGTTAAATTATCACAAAACATTCAATAAAATAATAAATAATAATAAGTTTGTTTACTTTTGAGTATGCTTATTGTCAAAATTTTTAAATTCGACCTAAGGCTGGCATTTTTCTCTATATTATTAGACTGACAAAACATTGTTTCCAATAGAATTTCACACAACGTGGATGAGCATTTATCAAATTATGAATGGAATTAGCTAGAACAAAAATTCAACAATGTATACTTCACATGCTATTGCCAATGCCAACAAGCTTCAAATTTGTTCCATTCTTTCTGAATCAATTTAATATTTTTAAAAAACATTTATGTGTAAAGAAATAGTTTTTGATTCATTTATAAAAATACAACCTTCCCGTGTTATCAAATGTGGCAAGATGAAGAGAATCTTCGGCAAAATAACCCTGATGGAATTTGTCCAATTCGCAAGTTGCAGCGTTGTACACAGCCAAATCGTTATTATCATACACTAGAACACATGAAGCGTTAAATGATATTGCGCACTTTAAGGGAGAATTTGCAGAAATTTGTTTGTCAATCTCGATAACGTTTATGCAGGAACATGAACCAGCTTCAATTGCCCACACACGACAAGTGCCATCCTAAAAATTCACCAAATTGCATATATTAAGACACTAGGTGTTAGGGTACAAAACGACCTGTCTAACCAAAATTTCAAAATTCACTATTCTATGATTAAACGGCTACTGTTTTTTTTAATTATCAAATTTTGCATTGACTGTTATTGCATGTAAAAATGATGCAAAATTATCAAAACGATTTAAATGGCATTACGCAATATTAAAAAAATTAAAATTGCGTATTCATTTGAAATGTAGAAAAAATTCCCTTCGCAAACTTATTTCAGCATTCTAAATAAAATTGCACTACATCAACACTTACGAGTTATATAGCATTGAAACCATTTTGCCAGTGGGTAAGACTGGTACGGGTACATGTTTTGCAGGGTAAATAATACAATAACGTATAAAATGCAGAAAGAATATTGTAATATTAAAATTTTTTTATGGAGGTTATGTAGGATTTAAATGTAGTTTGCCAATAAAGGAAGACCGAGGTAAATTTAGTTTTCAGGCGCTAATACTTAATACAAAAAGAGGTCCTGTTTTTTAAATGTTCTAATAGTTGCAATTCCCATGTTTTTTCTTTAAACTTAATGTGAAAATATTTGAAATTCGAAGATGAAATCAACATATTTTCAATAAAAATTCAAATCAATGCAAATTCATTATATGTCAATTAGCTTACTCGTACTCACCCGTATGCAATAAAAATTGTGTACACCCGTAACCGCCCATGCCTAATAAAAAGAACATACATGACATATCGAACCATATGAATAGGCATACTATATCTCCATCTAATGGTATTTTAATTAATACAACGAAGTGATATCTATGAACAAAATAGGTTCTACCTCTGAAACAGTTGCCATGTGAATTGCATCAAGAGCAAAGTCAAAATAGGTGACTGTAGCACGATGCCCAGTTAATGACAAAGCATGGCGAATGCATTTAAATTCATTTTGGCGAGTAAAGCAAACTTCATATAAAGGAACCTCACTGCTATATCCACATGCACCAATGTATCGTCCACATGTGGATATGGCCGCACGTCTTAACTGTTTTAAGCCAGTATTCAACTTCCCCTGAAATGTACCTAAACAATAAATCCATAATGATAACATCTTGAATGAATGCATTGTCTATAGTATCTTAGCAAAAATATATGGCTTAGATATCTTCTAAATAATTAACACTAATAATTTGAAAATTAAAAATACCTTTAACGTCGGTAATGTAAATGCAAGCTGTTGAATCTACAAAGAAGGCATAATTCCCGGCTGAAGACATGTTTCCACAAAATATATCGTTACCAACACCAATGATATCTAAAAATTTATCAAAATGCATACTCATAAAAATATTTCGAAATAAAGAATCCTTAATCAATATAAGATGTAGTATTTATGAAAAAACGCTTAAAACTAATTCAGGTTAATCAAAAAAACATTATGAAATAAGTACCTTCAGCAATTTCATAACCAGGTTGAACAGATAAATCTTCATCCTTCTTCGTCACTTTCATAAATGAAAGGGATTTCTGATTGCCGATTATCAAAGCTTTCGTATCAGAACTCCAATTTATACATAAGGGATCAACTAAACCAAGTGAAAAACGATGCGACCTCATTTTACCATGCAGCAACTTCCAAGGCCAAAGAAGCACTGTACGATCAATGGCTAAATTTAATTTACTTTAACAAATACATTTAAAAAATAATAAACCAATAACCCCAGCAAGTTATCCATGAAGACAAATATAATTTAACTGATATTACATCTAAAACTCTAGAACCGAAATTTATGGCATTATAGTTTACAAAAATTCTTAAAACAAGAGCTAAATAGTTAACGCAAATATGCATTCAAAAAATATTTTTTTTACATTTTTATTTATCACATGTGATACGTTCGGCGCAAATTCAACTAAAAAATTTAAAACAAGTTGCACTACCCAGACCTAAATTGGTATGCGTCAAACTCTAGAGATGTTTTTGCCCCTGGAAAAAAATCAACAACAGAGAGAAACTCAAAAAGCGATACTTCGTTTTGTAAAAACAACTCAGGTACAAAATGCAATTCTATCTGTTTAGCACAGTGCAGAGCATAAATTGTAGTGGTGAACAATTTTAATGAATGATAACCAGCACTAAAAATGTCGGAATTCTACAGTTTTTTCGTTAAAATCCATGTTTTGAAAATTTTATAAGAACTAGTTTAACGAAATTAAAAAAAACTCCATGTTTATTGACGGTCATAGCTAGACAAATCTCAGTACAGGGTGTTGATGACAAACATACAACACTCCCACCATTTAGCTTTCATTATGAGCAAGTGGTTTCAATCATTTACATTTGCAGAGAATTTATATGAGAAATATATAGTAGCATTTTACTCCAACAACTTCAATAGGTTTACCTTTCGCCTACATAATTTTTGCGGCATAAATTTAAGCAAACAATAAATAATCACGGACTCAAGCACTGAGTTAAAATAAAATATAGTACAAATAACATTTTCGAACAGATTGGATTTGAACCAATATATTCCCATCGAAAAATGGTAAAAATGCATCGAACACATAAATAAAAGTACCGTTCGGATTGAGTATATAACACCGGGAGAAACGAGTGCAAATGTCTAGTAATGAGTGGCACCGATTACTGACTGAACTTACAAAAATACTGAAAATAAAAATCAATATACGCTTCATAGAATCTGAAAACATGCTATTCCATAAGCAATTTGGGATTCGTGCTGGGAATGGCATACAAGCCGCAGTTTTATCTACTAAGTGACAAATTAAATAATGTATTATCATAAAATAATTTTAGCGGTGTGGAATTACTAGTCTTAATTTTTGATAATTTGTAGGATTATTAAATTAACAGAATGATCGCAAAATATTTATTTTTTGACGGCAATATTGTTGCAATAAATGAACACACTGCGTTTGATTTTGACAGTAATGTTCGTATTTATAATACTAAATTTACAATAACTAGAACGAAATAATGCATTAGCAGACCACAAAGAAAACAGACAGATAAATTCCCACACTGTACAACCATGAAGATTCTAAAACTCACTACATAAGAGAAAAATTAAGAGTTGGCAATACATAAATATATAAAAGTTCAATTCTAAAATTTACCTGTAGAAACCAGATATTTATTGTTAGAACTAAAACTGATGTCTATAATATCGTTTGTATGACCCTTAAGAGATGTTACAAAAAGTTGATGATCTGGTTTGTTTATTGATCTTGCATCACCACCATGACTTGGCATTTGGCGAATTTTTTTCTTCTTCGGAACATTAGCGGAATGTTTCTTTTCCGTTTCGATAGGAATTGATTCTAAAACGGACTTTAAGGAACCAATATCTCCATAATTATTATGAAAAATTACATATTTCACAACCTTAGAAATTCAATATTTCAGTTTACAAACCACTTACACTCTACAAATCATGAAAAATGGCCACGTTTTGTAACTAATTGTATTAAAATAAAGACAATTCTAGGTATAAAATATATCAAAATTCAAAGAGAATACCAAAATTAAGATTATAAAATAGAAAAGTCTAGTATAGGAAAATTGAATTATAAAATAAAATTACCAGTAACAACTGTGCTGGAAGAATATAGTTGATATAAAAGAAAAAGACAAATAATAATAATTGCAATTCCAATTTCAAACCAATGATTACGGAAAAACAGCACGATCTCGGACTGCATAGAATATCTGAAGTTGAAACTAAAAAAAGTTGAAAATGTGGATACAAGTATTTCTTAAATAATTTGTAAGGACTAGTTATTAGCACATACTCTTGATTTACATATACATGGACTTTGCGCAATATTAAATGTTTCTGTATGCTTTAAGTAAAAAACAAAATAAAAACTATATTCAATATATATCTATGAACAAATAAGTGATTTTTTCTGTACAGCCAATGCCGCAAGGAGAACAGCAATTGCAACAGCTACAAGTTCACTTTTGATAAAAGCTCCATTTTGAATTCCCTAAAACATAAAAGTAAGTAAGAACAATTCAAAAATTTCCTTCACTTTATCTAAATATTTAATGCTTAAACCATGAACTTTCGATGTATAAGGACGCGATACGAACATTCGGTGTACTATTGACAAGATTACGAACTTATTAGTCCAGTTCCAGTGTATTTGGAATAGTTCCACTCCAAATACAATAAAAATTATGTTTAAAGTTCCATTTCATACTTCAGGTCTAGTTTGGCTTCACACACTACGGACAAGTTTCAACGCATATCAGAGATATAACTCGGTCTATTTCAATTAAGTACTTTACTATTGTTGTGATTAATAAAATGAAATGTCAGTAGTAAAAACGAAGGTAGTAAATTAAAGGAAACAACACCGCCATAAATAACAAGTTGCTTTGCTACTAGCAGTTAATTATTAGGATCAGCAATCACAGGATTCTTTATAAATCTGAAAAAGACTACATTCTTTAGTCACTATATTTATTGTGTTACTTTAATTATTAACAATCACAAAAATACAAGCACTCCAGAAATGAATCAACAAAAATATACTTTGACCAAATGCCATAAAATTAATATACATTATTAAATCAACAGATTAAAGTATACTAAGAGCTAGGGTGGTTTGAAAATTTTTTTTTGGAATTTCAATATGGGGGCGGGGGGATCCAAAAACCTGGAAAACCCTCCAAAAATAGCATTTTCACATATTTTTTTTGGTAGGCCCCTAAACTCAGCCGCCTACCCCCCACCCAAAACGCATTTAAAATGTGAAGTGAAGAAATACGCTGCATCTCGTATCGCGTTTCCAGCAGCCAATTAAATTTATGCTTCTATTTGTAAATTTGCAACCCCAATCATAATTTGTCTATATGATTATCAATTTGCATGCGGTTTATTAGTCTTTGAAGATAATATTGCATTTGTGAAGCTGAAATATGTTAACAGATTCAGTTGATATTGAAATTGCATTTTTACCAAAAGATGTACTGCCAAGAAGTCAACTACCTACCAAATCAGATGTCATTGAAAGACTTTTAGGCCAATACAAAATACGAACTTCCCAAGTATGCCTAACAAAGTCCTTGATGATTTAAGCACAGATCAGTTTTATGCTTATCGTCTTTGTTGGTGCATAATCTTGGGCGATGTTGATGATGACATGAAACTTTTAGAAGTTGGACCTTTGTATCATGCACGATGGTTGACACTGGCTTGCCGTATTTTAAGGTTATATATGGCTGAGGCAAAACCATCAAGAAATCTTGCAACATTGGCAGAGTTTTGCATGCAAGTGTATTTTCCTTCTTGGTTTCAGATCAAACTTCACAATTCTATATCAGAAGGCGCCACAATCTACCATGCTATCTTACATCGAATCCTCAAATTTACAGATGGAGCAGCCAAAAATCAAGCGTTAAATTTCAATAAGTATGCAGTTATCTTTGTGCTACACTTTAGTGCTGTGTTATCAGTTATGCTGTGAAACAGTATTATGCCTTATTGTGCAGATTGTTAGGTTTACTTTTGCATTATTTTCATTTTGATGTGCTATAATGATTGTGAGGAAACACAGTTTTGTCGTTAGGCACCAATTAGTAATCATTACAACATTTGATCTTGAAAAATACAGCAAAAAGCATATTTTTTGAAATATCTCAAAAACTGTTAAATTTAGAAAAAAATTCCTTTTAGGACATACATAAACTTGTGTATTCTGCATCTTTGACAGGAATATCGACTTTCTATGATAAGAAATGAGTGAGTTATAGCCATTTTTGTAAAATTTGACCTCTCGCGACGTTTGGGGGGGGGGTAGGTGGCTGAGTTTAGGGGCCTACCAAAAAAATATGTAAAAACGCTATTTTGGAGGGTTTTCCAGGTTTTTGGATCCCACCCATATTGAAATTCCAAAAAAAATTTTTTCAAACCACCCTACTAAGAGCTATACACTGTATAGATTTCTTTGTGAACGTCACATCGCTAACCATCTTGGGTGGTTAGACGTGCGATTCATGGCAATTAAAATGATGAGTCTAATTAGAAAAGATTTTTGTCATAGCCCCTTTTTTGTTAATGTTACATATCACAGTCCTGTATCTTGCCACTCAACTTACAAAGACAATGATCTTATTGAATTCCTCGTTAGGAGCACAACCCAATTTCAACACAATATCCGTCTTCTAACATACTTATGGTAGGTGACTAATAATCTAACACTAACTATATTATTGATCCACTGACCTGGAATTAATTGAGTCCCCCCTTAAAAAGAGCCCAATCGTTTTTGGATCGTTTTTTTCCAAATAATTCGATTGTTTTTGACAGATGTGTTTCTTTTAAGTATCAAATTAAAACGGACCATCTTGCCTTGCATTTAATTCCAAGTATTAGCCTTCCTACTATCAGATATAAGGTATCTTTCCGGCTATGTAGCATCAACAATAAAAGAAGGTTCAACTATCTTTTAAAAAATTCAGACAATGGTTATTTCTATTCTATTCTATTTAGTGCTCCAATCTTGCCACTAAAGCCCTGCATAGATGACTCCTTACATTAAATATATTTTAACTAAACTGAATAGAGCAAAATATAAGGGAAATCAGTCTAAGGCCTTGTTCTGCCGCAACTTAGTTCAAAGGTTAAAAAACAAATCTCTTAAGAATGAGCAATAAAGAGTGGTGGAAAAATGTTGATCATATAACTCAAAGGAAAACTTCATCAAAAATTATCGACAAAGAGAAATTTTTTCGTAAAGATCTCAATATAGGTGTTAACGCAATCCCTTGCAAATTATTCACCATTTCTCATTTGATAATGATTCTGTCTCTCCCTTGAGTATTGCAATTGGCCTAGTTGCCTCTACTTTGCGCAAGTGTAAAAATTCTTCACCTTGACCTTCTGAAATACCCTTTTGGGTTTTTCGGGAATGGTGGGACATTCTGTCGCCAATTTTCTGCAGTTCTGGAATCTCTTTGAGTCAAGGTATTTTCCCTGATTGTTACAAATCTGCCAATCTTATACCAATCTCTAAAGTTCGCATGGCCTCTAACCTCAATGAGATACGGGGAATATTTGTTACCCTCTTACTGCCAGACTGTTTAAAAAGGTTGTAAATTCTCTCTTCATAACCCCACTTTTTTCATCTTTGTCTGATCCTCTTCAGTTTGGTTATAAATCTAAGTTATCTACTACTGACTGCCTTCTAACCTTTATTCACTTTAATATAAGAGCCATTGATAATATGGAATGTGACAGTGTCCACTGCCTTGTAGTTGATTTTTTAAGGTCTTTGACCGTGTTCCAAAAGAACAAATTATTAATAAATTCAAGTTCTTTTCTAACAATGGCACCCTACAGAAATGGATTTATAGTTTTCTTTCCGGCCAGTATCAGAGATTAATTTGGAATGGAATACTACAAGAAGTTGTCGACATTGACCTTTTCAATATCTTCTCAAATGATTTGAGGAGCTTAAATGAGTCATCTTGTATAATTAAGTATGCTGATTATTTTTTTTGTCCCTCTGCCCAAAATCCAGCCAGGATAAATCAAATATCTCTCAAGAGTTCAGCCACATTGAGTCTTGGAGCGATATTAATCACATGTCTATAAGCACTGCTAAGCTTCAACATATTATCTTCAATAAAATAAACCTTTTTGTCAGTGTCAAATCCCACACTGTGCTGGAACCATACTACTACTACTACTACTACTTATCCAAAATTAATGCAAAATTAATAAAATTAAAGCATTTGAATACATAAAGAATATTTTGTTTCAAGTCAAATCTGAACAAGGAAATTATCAATTTGTTATCCAAAGATTCAGACGGAACAAAACAATGACTGTGATGGAAGTGTTGACAGAAGTCGTGTGAAAATATCTGATATTTATGGTCCACTTGATAGTGTCCTAAGTGATCTGGCAGCACTGGTTACAACAAAAAGGCAAATTAATACTGGTATGTTTCAGAATATAAACAAGCAAATAAATACTGTAAAAAACAAGATAATTCAATACTTTGATGAAAATTTAACACAAAATCAAGTTCAAGCTAATTCATATTCCTCCAACCAAAATGCTGACTATCGAAATCCTTCAATCTTGTCCTTTGCACATATTGCATCTAGATCACAAGAAAAATACGCAAACATTCAAGTGTCTATTGGGAAGGACCAACGCCCCAGCAACACCGAGACAAATCAGGTAAAACAAAAAATTGCAGATGCATTGCAAAAGCACAGTATGAACGCTACAATACGTAAGTGTTTTATAAATTCTAAAGGTACTATGACATTAAACTTTTCCTCTGAGGATGATGTGGAAAAGATCTCTAGTGTCCTCAAAAATGAATAACCAAATGAAGTAAAATGCAAACCACCATTACTTCCCAAATTACTAATATCTAATATTCCTTCGTATGTAGATGTTTCTAATACAGCTAATGTCCGTGATGATATTATGAATTCCAATGAATTTCTTAAACAATTTATGCAGGAGAATATAAAAGAATCGTTTGATGTGCTTTTTGGCTTCAAACGTAAATATTCAAACAGTGTTGTTTGCAAAGTTAGCCCTTTAATCAGAAAACTCATATTAGACAGTGGAATGACGCTAAAAATTGCATGGCACATGTGTCCGGTGTCTGATCGGATCCATGTTGTACAATGTCTCAAATGTGCTAAATATGGACATAAAAATAAGGAATGTAAAACAAAAGAAGAGTTTTGTACATATTGCTCTGAAAATCATAACTTTGCAGAATGTCAATATCGATTTGATTTAGAACAACATAAATGTGTAAATTGTAAGAATGCCTCAGGGCTACATGTAAAAGATAAATGGCAAACACATAATTCCTTTAGTCCTGAATGTCCAGTGCGCATTCAACAACGTTGCTCTGTTATCAAACGGACTACGTGGGCTGGTTTTCCACCCACTGACTGACTACCTGATAAAAGATTTTTTCCCTCAATCTGCTTACTAAATGCAAGATCTCTAAAAAAACTTCAATGTATATCTCAAAACAGTACTAAAAAAGCATGCTTACTCTTACAACAAGACATGTTGCAGTTAAATATAGATATTTGCATTATTGTGGAGACTTATCTAAGAACTGGTATTCCTGATTCCTATGTAAGCATAGAGGGTTATAGACTATTTCGTAATGATAGAACTCATTGTAGATGCAGACGCAAAAATTGTGGAAAATTGCACAAGGGTGGTGGAGTGTTAATATACATCAGAAATTGTTTTCTATGTAAAGTATTGGATAAATCAGATTCATTTGAATCTCTTTGGCTTAAAATAGATTATCCGGGATCAAAGAAATCATGTATCATTAATGCAACATATCATCCACCTGAATCTAGTAAATATACTTACACTAATGATAACTTAATCAAATATCTAATAAACTCTTATCATACATACTTTACGAAGTATCCCAATGCAACACTTATATTAGCAGGAGATCTCAATAAACTTAACGTTAAAGATATACTAGTTGAAACTGGTCTCGAAATTTTAGACTCCCCACCAACAAGAGGTGAAGCCCATTTAGATAGAATAATGACAAACATGCCAAATCTAATCTCTCGAGTAACTTGTTTTAAGACAAAATTATACTCTGATCATTTGGCCTTAATAGCATATCCTGTACACCACTATCCTCCAATCAAGTGGAGTGTTTCCTTCAGAGATTTCTCATTTAAGTATAAAGCCCATTTCAATGATTTAATACAAAATTTGAATTTCGAAGATGTTTATCAAGAACCATGTCCTTCCAAATCCGCAAAATTACTTGAAGACAAAATCAGTGCCTGTTATTTATCTGCTTTCCCTTTACGAACGGTTGTGATTTCCGATCGAGACCCCATCTGGGTCACTCCTTTTGCTAAATATAAACTGATGTTGAAAAATAAGGCTACTTTGCGCAAAAATTTTGACAAAGCAAACCGTTTGGCTACACAAATTGGAAGTATCAAGCTGAATTCACTAAAAGCTCTTGGATCAAAAAATTTTTGGAACAGGGTCAACAATGTTTCTCACAGAAAGGTTTCAAGCAAGGTTATAAGCAAAGAAAATTTTGATCCAGTTCAATTGAATATTGAACTAGCAAATAGATCGAAAAGAACTTCTGATAACAATTTTCTTCCAACTTTTGATGATGATCATCATAATGAGCCCGATATTCCATTAAACATAGTATCTAGTTTGTTCCGAAACTGCAAACATACATCGCCTGGTCCAAATGGAATTCCTCATTGGGTTTTCAAAGAATATTGGGACGTCCTATCTCCTCCTTACCATTATGTCTGGAACAACTCATTAAGACAAGGCATTTTTCCTGACATTTATAAATTGGTGAACATCATTGCCATTCCCAAGGAAAAGCTTTCAACAAAAGTTGACCACATACGTGGTATATCCATTAGTTCAATATCATCTCGATTATTTGAGAAGGCAGTTCATTCTCGTTACATTTCACCAAGTCTAAATGACGCTAGTGATCCGTTTCAGTTTGCATATAAAAGCAAAAGTTCCACTGAAGATTACTTGCTAACCTTTCAACACAAAATTTTGTCACAATTAGATAAGAAACATGTTGATGGGATTCACTGCATTAGCATAGATTTTAGCAAGGCGTTTGATAAAGTTAGGCAAGAATTAGTAATCTCTAAAATGCGAAAATTCACGACCTGCGGACAGATACAAAGATGGTTTCACAGTTTCTTAACAGGTAGGAAACAGCAGCTACTATGGGACAACACCAAACAGGATATAATTCCAATCGATCTTGGTTGTTCTCAAGGTACTGTTGGTGGTCCTAATGCATATCGGTATTTTTCTGATGACTTAAGAGCAAATGAAGAGCAAAATATCGTACTTAAATATGCTGATGATAGCATTGCCTTGGTGCCTTGCCACTTAAATCCCTCTGATGCTCAACGTAATTACATGGATTGTGAATACAGTCACATCTGGTCATGGTCCAATAACAATGATATGAATATTAATCATAGTAAAAGCAAACATATTAGGTTTTGTTTAAATCAGCATCCATTTTGTTGCTGCAAACTTGATAATGTTCATCTTAAAACATGTTCATCTATTAACATTCTTGGAATAATATTTCAAAACAACATGTATTTTTCTGAATACTGTAAAGTTCTAATTAATAAACTTAACAGTAGCTTATTTATAATTCGTGATTTGAAGCTTGATTCATTTGGTCAAATAGATATCAATGCAGTATTTGAATCCTTAATAATCAGTCGTATTAGATATGGCTTATCAGTTATTGCCAGTGATCATGCAGTTCTAAAATGCCTTCAACGCTTTCTCTACAAATTTTTTCAGCTTTCTTTTACAACAAAAAAAATATGATATAATTGATATGTTAGAAAAAGAAGATAAAAGACATGTTAATATAATCTTAAGCTAGTCAAAACATCCACTTTTTCAATATTTTGTTCCAAAGACAAATACTTCTTATAACCTTCGCTCTCATAGACTTTACCAGCTTCCTGTTATAAATAACCAACATTTTCGGCGTAGTTTATGTCAACAGATATATATTCAACAATTATTGTTTATAAATTGCGTTTTTCTTATATTTGGATTTGTATTTAATTCATAAATAAAGTACTCTTACTTACTACTACTACTACTACGACTACTACTTTGACTACTATGACTACGACTACTACTACTACTACTACTACTACTACGACTTGATTACTACTACTACTACCTTTTAAAACCTTTTAAAATGATTTATTTATCATCATCTATAAACTACAATATAGTACAAATGTCGTAAGCACCGTGATTATTTACCAACTACGGTACCTTAAAATTCGCGGAGTAATGTTTTGTTACTCCTTGATTTTGAATAAAATGAGCACGTAGTGCTTTCTTGGAAACTTCAAAAGATCGTAAATTTAATGGTATTTCATTGAAAATCTCAACAACCTTCACAAAAAAGAGCTTGCAGGATATCTATTTTTATAATGTTGATTTTAGTGAACGTTTTAATGCGATTATTAAATTTTAAATAATAATTGATTTCATTTGCAAATAGTATTTTATTACCTAGAAGAATGTTCAGGAAGTACAGCAAAGAAACATATGAGACATATTTGATTGGTTTCATAATTTGAAATTCACTGTAGTATTGTGAAACATGTGAAAACCGGGGTGAATTGGCTATTTTACCAATTGCC
>CABFPE010000523.1:274373-312021 GCA_900660155.1 Hofstenia miamia | reverse complement strand
GGGGGGGGGGGGGGGGGGGCTGAGAGAACGCCCCCTCAAAAGAGCAAAGATTCTTACATTCCTTATGAAATGTATGCCTATAAAATTCGTAGTATATATTAACTATTGTTTTTACTCCATGTCTGCAGAGGCAGGCAATATTGCAATTTTTGCAATAATTGGAAATTGATAAATTTATTGCATACTTCAAAAACAATCTAGAGTATGTTTAAATACATATTTAGTGGAATTTAATAAATATATATTTTACAGTTTCTGAGAATATTAAATAAATATTCGAACATTTGTGACAGAAATATTCGGTGATATTTTATAAATTCTAAATAGCTACGCAATCAACTAGATATTTCCAATGGAATTTGGTTTAAAAACACGCTAAAGCATTTCGAAAAGTTATTTGTTTGGGTCCATCTTAATGACCACGACCGTAATTATAGTGTATTTATTAATGGTGGTTAACCGAAAATTTGCGCCGTTATTTGATAATTCAGATTTTCTTATAAAATGATAAAAAGTGAACTATTAGAGGGTGGGGGTTGCCACACGGTTAGGCAAAAGACTAATAGTTATTGTCAAATAGAACAATTTCATTTCTATTGCATAGTCAAAAGACTAATCGTGTGGCACCCTCTTCAATCTGTCACTCCTGAATAATTAGCGGGCAATCAATCAACGTACAACCAATATAATTTTATGTGACAGATTGCTGTTCACGTGACAATTCTGTATATGTTGTTTATGTCCCGAATATTCGAATATTTTCAAATATTCTGAGAATTATTGTCAGAAAATAGCATGCTGCGCCCCGTTTGGAGGAATCATCGGAATTTCTCCAAAAAAGAGATCTAAAGGAAAGTTGTCATTTAGTTATACAGGCGATGGGCCATTATGTGCAATATATAAATAAATTTGCAGCTTCATTAAAACATATGAGTGTTATAACAAATTTTTGCTTGGATTTGATGCAATTCAGGCACAAAATCATTGTTTAATGTATGTAAAGCTATTCGAATAGAACATCATTTAATTATAACTTCTTCAAAATAATATTAAAGAACATTTAAAAAACACATCAGAAAATTGAATATCCTGAAATTTTCTGATGTCCATAATGCCTAAACCTAAATGAAAGTGTTATGGAATAATCGTAAAAATATTTACGTTTCTTTAAATTTTAAAAAAATCGGTTATAAGAGCAAAACAATTTCTAGAAACTTACAGTGATATCTATCTCATATGCTTCACACAATAAAAAATTTTTATAAATTACGTTTATAGAAAATCTACACGTTGCATTAAAATTACGGATATTTGGCTAAAACGCAAATAAACGTTTCGGACACAAACAGATTGCTGGACAGTCATTTAAAATGTTTACTAAAAAATGATTGGTTTAGCCAATATTCTGTTGAAGAAAATATTTATTGTAAGCAAATTTACTCACAAGGCTTTTGTATAATTTATTTTATCTTAAATTTATTTGAAAAGCATAATTATTGCGAAAATTTATATAATAAATTCTTCCCATTACTGAATTAACAGGACGTCGACAGTGATTCGCTTAAAATTTAAAACTTCTAAATTTCCAATATCCTTATCAATTCTATAATAGTTTCTATATGTGGTACTTTGATCTATAAAAAATGGAAAAAGAAGCTGAAAACGATTTAGGTATTAAATAATTTTACAGTAGTTAATGCTTGATTCTAAAAATTTAGTTTTATTAGAGCGAGTATTCTTAAGATTTGCTGTTGTTGAAACTGATGATGATTTTCAAGCTGCAGTAACTAAATTTTTAATTCCAGTTGTACAGAAAATCTCCAGTCCTCATGAAGATGTGCGAAAAAAGGTATTGTACACGTAAACTAAATTATATCAAACAATTTTATGGTTACAATTTATGAATTTAACTTAGAGTAAAATAAATAGAGAACAAATAATTTTATAAAAGGGAAATTACGTAAATTTTGAATTCGTTGTTTTTGAAATTTTGTATTATACTTTTATTTTCAAATGCTAGCATTTCAAGTCATGTTTGCTTGGGAACAAGGTGCTCATATCACATCATATTCAAACTGCGGCAAGCTTGTCGTGAATATCTTCCAGAAATATTAAAACACTTTTTAGTTGAGGTTCGACCGCATCCAGTTGTGCTGGCTGCGAGCGTGATTTTAATTTTAAGTGAAAATTGTAGTCCATTAGTCTTTTAAACGATATTTTTTATTGAATTAATCAAGATCTGGTGTGTGGGTAATTCATTGCTACTTAGAATAGGCGGGTCTAGCAGTTGTCTTCTGTTCTAATTTGAAGTACAAATGATTTCCATTAGATGCTCCCAAGCCCTAAATATCAGATAATTTTGGTTTATTATTTTCAAAAATTTTAATCCATTGCAATTGTTCAAATGAAGAGTGTTCCGAGATAAGGATTAGAACTTTTGGTAATATTCACCTAAATAAGAAATTCGCAAATTTTTATTTAAAATTTCATTTTATTTTGCGTGATGCCCTTTCAATCCCGAAACGTATTAGGGCAATATCCTGAAATATCACCTAGCTATAATAATGTATGTATTATATTCGTATAGCTTAGATTCATTAAGGTTTAAGGGAAAAATCTAAATGCTAGAAACAGCTTCACTAAAGTGCATTTGTAAGTATAAGTTTCTTGAACTTTATTTACAAGATATAATTTCTGAGATATATTTGCATTCCATATTAAATGAAAAAGATTACTTTTATATATATATATATATATATATATATATATAAAAGTAATCTTTTTCATTTAATATGGAATGCAAATATATCNATATATATCAATATGAAATCAATGTTGGGACAGGCAGTTTGGGATAGGATAGGCCTGCTACATCGGCTAAAGCCGAGCAGGTCTGTCGGGATTCTATTGCTAAGGGCTAATTCAGTGACGCCTTCAGTAATGGACTCGATTTTGCATTAGCTGTTAACAATGCTTTGAATGTGCTTATAATATTAAATGGTTAATTAAATAGTGTCATATGCTAAAACTGTGAATAAAAATCATTTTAGCAATGTATCATGGCAACATTTATTACTTATTTCGTTCCTAAAATATTAAAAACACAACATATGGTTTGTTTAAATGTTATTCATTTATTACATATCTAATACAGCCTATTGAAATCTCCGTGCATAGCACTAGCAGTTTGCTAGTATAATGCAATAAAGGCCTAAGCCATTTTGTGTAGTAATGTTATTTGCGATTTCTTCAATCTGTACTCTATGCTAAAATTGAAATGAATACGTCACATTTGGATGAAAACTTCAATATTATTAAAACTCATAGAGCAATATGGATCCGAAATGGGACTATTTTTACAGAAAAAATTGAATTACTATTATAATAAAAGATCAATCACAATATTACATATTGCAAATGTGTTTTCTATATTTTGATGTACGCAGATAGTCTATGTTGCTGAAAAATAATAAATAATATTGGAAAGCCAAAGGATATTAACTGTTCCTATCCTAATATTCATAGATTTCATCGTTCGTGATAACCTCACTATGCACCCACTTAGAGTTCCATACAATTATTATTGATAATTTACTGATGATCTTAATAATCTGTATAATCATATGTTTCTCAATTGCATAATCCCTCGATAGGGGAGTGTAAAAATTATTTTTTAACAAGTCATATGCAATCTTTAAGACATTTTTGCATTTCTGCAGAATCGAATGGAGATGTTGTAGGTACAGAATAGAAAAGATCGGTAAATAATTTTTAAATGTAACAAATTTTTCTTTTAGCACTCGAACTACATGTATGTTATAAAAAATTTTCATGAAGGAGGTTTGGTGTCAAATTTGACCCCAATGAAAAACAACTAGATCATCAAAAAATTTATTTGCGACATGGTGTATGCAATGAACAGCAGTTAATAATTGCTACTTTCATGAAAAAAATTACCACGTACTTTACAAATTCATGACACTTTTTCCCATTGAACTAGTACATAAAATACATAACGTTTCCTGGAACATGCGGCCAACTCTTCACGCTGCATTCTCATTAATGTACAATACATTGCATAGATATGTTCCATGCAAATACAATACAAAATTCTTTGTTATTAGACCATTTAACAGAAGTAATTACTCGCTTTTTGTGAATTATCACCCTATCTCAACTAATAGAACCAGCACTGGGTATTTTTTACAATGTGTTGCTAAACTATGCGTCTCTGATTTTTAAAATACTGTTGTCAATAGGTTTTTGACGGAAAAATCGTTTTCATTAGTGCAGTTTGGATTACTTCCTACAAACACGCATGATTAAATCTCACACAAAGCGTATTGGAATTAATTTGTATTTAGACCGGATAATATTTAAGATGCTAAACATACTAATAGAGGCTGATATTTAGGTAATGGAACTTCTTGTTCACATAACAAAGCGGCTGAAATCCCGTCCATGTATACAATTACCGATGGAAATGCTTTTGAAAATTTTTGCTGACCCTGAAGCTTCTTCTTTTACTATGGTATACTTTACAATTATGTTTAATTGCTTACATTTTTTAGAATTTTTCAATTGTCTATATAAAAATGGGATTTTTGAGGCTTCCTTCTGTTGATCAATCAAATATGTTTTCGTTACTTTTAAAATGCATTCCCGATAAGCCACCTGCGCATCAACAAAGGTAAAGTGTTTACCGTATAAACTTTTTGTATTTGATGCTTACATTCATCAGGTAATGAATTAATTTATTATGTCTACGTCTACAAAATTCTACTCTCAATTTCATAAAAGAAAAATTTCGCACTAAAGTGATTGTATTTCGCATAAAAAGCAATTAAATTTTGCACGTTTTGTCACAATATTTGTACTCAAAATCATTATTTAGTATTCAACAGCAGATGTTCGTATCTGATGAACCTTAGAGTATTAGCATAATCTTCATATACTAAAAAGTAGGATTTTAAGCTTATTTAGGCTGAGTGCTTTATTATGACAGCGTTGACGGAGAAAACAAATGTCATGAGACATGAATCAATTAATTGATTAGTCTAATTGAATAAAAGACAGATTTAACATTACAGGGATTTTCCACATTATTTATTTTACAAATTATGTTGTAAGATTAACAGGATTAATTACAATGCTCAACATTCCTTCACATGATTAAATTTTAATGAAAAACTTAAAATTTACATAGGTTTTTAAACATTAAGATAGTCTAAAAGGGAAGGAAGAGTTCCATTATACCACCAATTTCTACTTTTTAGTATATATTTTTAAGCTTGAATTTCGAATTAATTTTAAAATTAAAATTTTACAATTTAATTTTATTTAGTTTTTTACATCTTCTTATTCGTTCACTTCCACAAATTTCTTTTCCTCAATTGGAGTTTGCAAAGTTCGTTGAAAATGAAAAAAAGGCTGCCAAATTAGTGTTTGATGTTCTACTAACTTCTTTTTTACTACCACCGTCAAAGTTAAGATTAGTTTGATTATTTTATATTCTTTTGTTTAGTTTAGAATCGCTTTCAACTACTGTCACTGCTCCAGCGGGCATTTGTCATCCGCATTTGGCATATTTTGTAAATAATGAAAATCCTATTACTTCTGAAGAAATACAAAAAGTACCTTTGAATTCAATAACCATAGTTTATTATTACTTATTATTTGTAAGAAACAATTGTAAAAATTCCTCCTAATCCCATCATTAAATGTGTGATATGTCACTATATATACAATATCATTTAGGCCGTAATTGATAAACCTTATATATACAGTATTACATAGCCTTATTGATAAAGTCTTAATTTCCAGTTTGATCAGTAGTGATTCTATACTTTAAAATGTTTTGTATAATTACAAACTGTTTTAAATGTTACCGACTCTAAAAAGTAATCACTTGTTTATTGTAACATAATGATGTAGTGATCGTTTTAAACAAACTATGCAGTATAGTAGAATATCGCTACCTAACAATGAAAAAGGTGCTTTTGATAAGAAGAAATAGGTGAATTAAGGCAAAGTAGTTTTCTCGAAATGTATTTTTCGGCTGAAAAAAATGGGGTGACTTCATTTCTTATATGACTTGAAATTTGCCAAAAATTCTAAAAACATTTTGGCATCGCCATGAATTTAGAGCAAGCAAAAATTTGTTCGCTTAGGCGATTTCGGAATGCTGATGCCACAATGTCATTTCTTTAAAAAAATATATTTATAACTATTTTGAATTTCTGAACAGCGATCTTTAACTCCATTTATCACCCCCATCAACCACGTCATCAGTCAAACCATCAAACCTCCTATCCGAAAAAAAATCAAAATAATTTAGATATTTTCTGTCAAACAATCTAATTATTTAACAATAACACTCTTTAAAGTTGAAGAACTTTCATTAAAACGGGTAAAAACAGTATATAAGCATTGTAAATTTATCGACAAAAAATAATTATCCTGTAAATACATACATGTTTAATAACAATTGTATCAAAAACGAACGCTGCACAGGTCAGAGCACACCATAATCGAGAAATTCCAGTAGATGTTTGAAGTTTGTCTGATGGCTTCTTTGACGAATGTTTGATAATGTATCATCGCAATATGTTTGCAGACCAATTAAAATAATGCATCACCCGCTTTACTGTCAATCAAATTATAATTGGAGTTAAGAAATCGTTCCCACTGTCGATAGTCTGAACGTTATTCCAATTCCGATTTTTCTGATATAAAATCACCAATTTGAACAAAAATAATTGCATTTTCGATTATCTGCTGATAAAAGTAGATAACGGAAACACACCTTAACATTATTAATGTTGTTTATTCTTAAAATTTAATTGATTGTAAGTTTTTTAATGCTTCTCTCATTTAGATTAAAATTGGTGCTGTTAAGCTTCTATCAATGGATGAACTTTCTTATCTGTACTCGGCCCCCTTGCTTTACGTCGCAAGTGCTGATTCCTATTACAGTATAGCTTCTTCTGCTGATTTTCAACTCAGAAAAATGCACGGGTATGTTGCTTTTTCTGTTTATAAGTCTTCCAATACAAGGTCTACATTTTTATTTTAAATGCTTTCTATGTATTTCTCCTACTTCCAGCTCCTCCCTACTTGATTTGGTTATGTGCTCTCACCCCGATTACATATTTGACATATCTGTAATCCCTGTTCCTGCTAAGCTGTCAGGTTCAATCTGTCTGTCAACTCTACTTCTCCATCTGCTAATCCTGCTGCTCCACAATATGCTCGATTTAACAGTGACTTTCTGTCACTTAATGCTGCTCTCTCATCTTCGCTGCCTGTTTTTAGTGACTCTATTTTTCGTCCCTTACTGTGCACTCCTTGAATAAATTGGAGTCCTACAAACGCCATTCTGGTACTACTGCTTCTCCGAAGCTTGCTTCTCTCACAGAAGATGTTATCAATTTTATGGAACTTGACAAAGTCTCTTTTCTGTCCAGCTTCTCGTCCGNCTCCGAAGCTTGCTTCTCTCACAGAAGATGTTATCAATTTTTTGGAACTTGAGAACTTGACAAAGTCTCTTTTCTGTCCAGCTTCTCGTCCGGTTCTCTTCAAGACTCATTTCTTCCTGCGTTCTCTTCATTCCAATCCTGAGCTCCCCAATTTGAGATGGAACCTTCTTTCTACTCACTCTGACCTGGAGAAAGCTGATCTGTTCAACGCGTATTTTGCCTCTAACTTCTCTGTACCTGTCTCCATGTGCCCTGGTCCGCCTGCTGCCTCCCCGCTAATCCGACTTTGCGATATGGTCTTCAGCGCCCATGATATTTCTCTCATGCTTAAATCTTGCAAGTTGTCTGGTCCTTGTTATCCTGACGGTGTTCCTTCCTTTGTAATTCATGAAACCTCCTCCACGCTTTCTATCCATTTAAAGCATCTTTACTCCTTCATTTGCTCCACTAAGCGCTATCCCGCCTGTTGGAAGACATCTTGGATTTCTCCGCTGTTAAAATCTAATCAGCTTCCCTCCTCGCAGGTCACGTCCTACCGCCCAATAGCTATTCTATCTCGACTGTCTATCATCTTTGAACGCCTTGTTTTTCGTTATGTATTCCCAAAAATTCGTCACCTCATCTCTTCTTCTCAGCATGGCAACCTTCCTGGTCGCTCTACGATTACTAACCTGCTCACTCTGATCGAAAACTGCTACTTTCACTCTGATAGTAATGATCCTGGTTGCATTATCTTTCTTGACATCTCAAAAGCGTTTGATCGCCTCCCTCATTCCATTCTGCTTGACAAGTTACGTTTATTTGGTTTTGATGTGGATTTCATCGAACTGTTCCAGTCTTACCTGACCAATCGCCACCAGTGTGTCAAAATCAACTCGTCTATCTCTTCTCCTGTCCCCGTTACTAGTGGTGCCCCTCAAGGCTCAGTGTTTGCTGTTCTTTTCTTCCTCGTTGCCATTAACAACCTCCCTCATTCTGTTCTCAACTCGTCTTGCCTGCTGTATGTTGACGACACTGCGATTTTTGATTTTGGTTGGTCTTTTGCTTCGAACATTTTTTCTGATCTTGAGCACTTGTCTACTTGGTCCTCTGTCAACCATCTTGATTTTAGCACTACCAAGACATGTGGTATTTCCTTTTCTGTGGCTCCCCCTTCTGATTTGCCTCTACCTGTGAACTTTGCGCCTCATCACACTCATCTTGGAGTTCAACTTGCTGCAAACTTAAATTGGACTGGACATGTGTCTTTGCGTCTCCGCAAAGCTAATTCCTCGCTATTTGCCCTTTTCCGTAATGTTCCTTTTAATACCTCGTCCGCTGTGAAACTCTCTTTGTTCAAGTCCATTCCTCGCGCCATTCTTCTCTACGCGTCTCCTTGTTGGTGGCCTTCTCGTGCTTTGTTCCACTCCATGGAACGTTTCCAGAAACGCGCTTTCAAATGGACTTTCTATTTGGCCTATAAAGACGCTCTGCAGAAATTCTCCACTCTCCCGCTGTCACTCTAATTCCGTGCCTGTGATCTCCTTCTGTTTAATTGACTACTGACTCGCAAATTTGATCTTGATCCTTTTGATTTCATTAAGTTCTCTAATTCCTGTTGACTCGCTCTGATGATGTTGTCACCTTCTCCATTCGTCGTACGAAGAAACATCGCACCCTTCACTCGTTTTTCAATCGTGCTTGTACTGCTGCTAATTACATCTTGACTCGCAACCCTCCAACAGCGATTGATTTCTTTTCCCTGCCACCGAGCTTTAAGAAATCTTTAATGGCTTTCCTCTTTGCTGAGCCCTTCTCCAACTTCGCCTACTCTTCAATTTGCTCCTATTTCATCTTCTGTGACTGTTCTCGCTGCTGTAAAACTTGACTTGTTTTTATTTTTTTGTTGTGTATGCCTTCAGCGGCTAAATAAAGTCATTATTATTATTAACGGACTTTTGTGGGATATTATTGATCTTTATTATTTTTTGTGAATTTTGATGTATTTTATGCTTGACGCTGAAGCCATGCTTTCTAAACGTTTTTTTTTTAGAGAAATTGACGTGGAAAATGCGCAGTTTGTTGCTACTTTATTCAAATTAATTAATGGCACACAAACGACCGCTAGAGATTCTGCTGTAAGTTTTTTAAATGGTGCTTATATTCTTGAACTAACTGCGTGTTCATTGTCTTGCATTTATGTATTTACTACAGCTATGAGTACTCACTTGTTCAGATAATCACTTTTCTAATATTAAGTATTTTTGTAACCGGTACAAGAGCAATTTCTTGAACAGAAGCATCAATTATGAGATGTATGAACACCAATAGTCTTTTTTGTGCTTATTGTGTTGATAACTGAAACATTTTTCAATTGTTATTCCATTAGATCAGTGGTTCTCAACCGGGGTCTATATGGATCCTACTGGTCCATCAACTTTGCTGGGGTCCACATTAAATCTAGCGAGTTGGGGGTCCACGGTGATATTTTGATAGTCCATAATGCAATTTTAATTCCAAACATTTTTAGTTACTGAGAATGAATTTTTTTACAGAATATGTCTTCATTTATTCTTAATTATTCACTTATTTTTATTAATTATTTACTAATGTACATAAATGTTCCATGGAATTTAATTTTTAAATAATGTATTTGTACTAGTTTAGTTTTCCTTCAAAATAAAGTAAAAAAAGGTTGAGACCCACTGCTTTAGAAGATGGTTTTGGTTAGTTCACACCAAGATGCGATTGCGAAATTTACACAAAGTAAACATCATTTGATATTCATTAGAAAATATTGAAATTGAATTATAGATATGAAACCAATCACAGATCCAGGTGGGATCTATGGTCTCCAAAAAATCACCTTTAATGGGCGGTTGTATAGTTTTCAAAAATATACAGAAATTGAATAATAATACATTATTTTTTAAATATATTTATGCTAACTGAAACTTAGTGTGGGGTCTATATGTCAAAACTTACGAAATCAATTTAATGTACATTAAAAGCAAGTTCCTCTCAAACGATCTAGATTGAAAGCGTTAAAAATAATAAAAAATTAAGAACTTTCTCATGCTAATGATTTATTTTGAAACATGGTATGTAAACCCAGAATGGCATTTCAAGAACATCGTTATTTCTTCAGTATCTACAAACACAGTGTTATAATTTTAGTTTTCATTAGCATTAAATAAGTAATTCGACATAATTTTGAATTACAAAATAGAATATCTATCAGTGCGATATGTTCTGTAAACAATTTAGCCTACTATTTTCTGCTCTCTGTATTTTTTCCCATTTTGAGATCGCTTTGAAAACGTAGCACTTCACAATGTCTTATAATGATGCAATTTCTTGAACAGAAGCATCAATTATGAGATGCATGAACACCAATAGTCTTTTTTGTGCTTATTGTGTTGATAACTGAAACATTTTTCAATTGTTATTCCATTAGATCAGTGGTTCTCAACCGGGGTCTATATGGATCCTACTGGTCCATCAACTTTGCTGGGGGTCCACATTAAAACTAGCGAGTTGGGGGTCCACGGTGACATTTTGATAGTCCATAATGCAATTTTAATTCCAAACATTTTTAGTTACTGAGAATGAATTTTTTTACAGAATATGTCTTCATTTATTCTTAATTATTCACTTATTTTTATTAATTATTTACTAATGTACATAAATGTTCCATGGAATTTAATTTTTAAATAATGTATTTGTACTAGTTTAGTTTTCCTTCAAAATAAAGTAAAAAAAGGTTGAGACCCACTGCTTTAGAAGATGGTTTTGGTTAGTTCACACCAAGATGCGATTGCGAAATTTACACAAAGTAAACATCATTTGATATTCATTAGAAAATATTGAAATTGAATTATAGATATGAAACCAATCACAGATCCAGGTGGGATCTATGGTCTCCAAAAAATCACCTTTAATGGGCGGTTGTATAGTTTTCAAAAATATACAGAAATTGAATAATAATACATTATTTTTTAAATATATTTATGCTAACTGAAACTTAGTGTGGGGTCTATATGTCAAAACTTACGAAATCAATTTAATGTACATTGAAAGCAAGTTCCTCTCAAACGATCTAGATTGAAAGCGTTAAAAATAATAAAAAATTAAGAACTTTCTCATGCTAATGATTTATTTTGAAACATGGTATGTAAACCCAGAATGGCATTTCAAGAACATCGTTATTTCTTCAGTATCTACAAACACAGTGTTATAATTTTAGTTTTCATTAGCATTAAATAAGTAATTCGACATAATTTTGAATTACAAAATAGAATATCTATCAGTGCGATATGTTCTGTAAACAATTTAGCCTACTATTTTCTGCTCTCTGTATTTTTTCCCATTTTGAGATCGCTTTGAAAACGTAGCACTTCACAATGTCTTATAATGATGCAATTTCTTGAACAGAAGCATCAATTATGAGATGCATGAACACCAATAGTCTTTTTTGTGCTTATTGTGTTGATAACTGAAACATTTTTCAATTGTTATTCCATTAGATCAGTGGTTCTCAACCGGGGTCTATATGGATCCTACTGGTCCATCAACTTTGCTGGGGGTCCACATTAAAACTAGCGAGTTGGGGGTCCACGGTGACATTTTGATAGTCCATAATGCAATTTTAATTCCAAACATTTTTAGTTACTGAGAATGAATTTTTTTACAGAATATGTCTTCATTTATTCTTAATTATTCACTTATTTTTATTAATTATTTACTAATGTACATAAATGTTCCATGGAATTTAATTTTTAAATAATGTATTTGTACTAGTTTAGTTTTCCTTCAAAATAAAGTAAAAAAAGGTTGAGACCCACTGCTTTAGAAGATGGTTTTGGTTAGTTCACACCAAGATGCGATTGCGAAATTTACACAAAGTAAACATCATTTGATATTCATTAGAAAATATTGAAATTGAATTATAGATATGAAACCAATCACAGATCCAGGTGGGATCTATGGTCTCCAAAAAATCACCTTTAATGGGCGGTTGTATAGTTTTCAAAAATATACAGAAATTGAATAATAATACATTATTTTTTAAATATATTTATGCTAACTGAAACTTAGTGTGGGGTCTATATGTCAAAACTTACGAAATCAATTTAATGTACATTGAAAGCAAGTTCCTCTCAAACGATCTAGATTGAAAGCGTTAAAAATAATAAAAAATTAAGAACTTTCTCATGCTAATGATTTATTTTGAAACATGGTATGTAAACCCAGAATGGCATTTCAAGAACATCGTTATTTCTTCAGTATCTACAAACACAGTGTTATAATTTTAGTTTTCATTAGCATTAAATAAGTAATTCGACATAATTTTGAATTACAAAATAGAATATCTATCAGTGCGATATGTTCTGTAAACAATTTAGCCTACTATTTTCTGCTCTCTGTATTTTTTCCCATTTTGAGATCGCTTTGAAAACGTAGCACTTCACAATGTCTTATAATGATGCGTTAGCATGAACAGAAGCATCAATTATGAGATGCATGAACAATAAATTTCTGTCACGGAATCATTTAAAATTGCCTGTAAACAGAAGTTTAAGGTTATTCCATTAGATCAGTGGTTCTCAACCGGGGTCTATATGGATCCTACTGGTCCATCAACTTTGCTGGGGGTCCACATTAAAACTAGCGAGTTGGGGGTCCACGGTGACATTTTGATAGTCCATAATGCAATTTTAATTCCAAACATTTTTAGTTACTGAGAATGAATTTTTTTACAGAATATGTCTTCATTTATTCTTAATTATTCACTTATTTTTATTAATTATTTACTAATGTACATAAATGTTCCATGGAATTTAATTTTTAAATAATGTATTTGTACTAGTTTAGTTTTCCTTCAAAATAAAGTAAAAAAAGGTTGAGACCCACTGCTTTAGAAGATGGTTTTGGTTAGTTCACACCAAGATGCGATTGCGAAATTTACACAAAGTAAACATCATTTGATATTCATTAGAAAATATTGAAATTGAATTATAGATATGAAACCAATCACAGATCCAGGTGGGATCTATGGTCTCCAAAAAATCACCTTTAATGGGCGGTTGTATAGTTTTCAAAAATATACAGAAATTGAATAATAATACATTATTTTTTAAATATATTTATGCTAACTGAAACTTAGTGTGGGGTCTATATGTCAAAACTTACGAAATCAATTTAATGTACATTAAAAGCAAGTTCCTCTCAAACGATCTAGATTGAAAGCGTTAAAAATAATAAAAAATTAAGAACTTTCTCATGCTAATGATTTATTTTGAAACATGGTATGTAAACCCAGAATGGCATTTCAAGAACATCGTTATTTCTTCAGTATCTACAAACACAGTGTTATAATTTTAGTTTTCATTAGCATTAAATAAGTAATTCGACATAATTTTGAATTACAAAATAGAATATCTATCAGTGCGATATGTTCTGTAAACAATTTAGCCTACTATTTTCTGCTCTCTGTATTTTTTCCCATTTTGAGATCGCTTTGAAAACGTAGCACTTCACAATGTCTTATAATGATGCGTTAGCATACACGATTTAAATAAACTTCTTTGGTGTAAACAATAAATTTCTGTCACGGAATCATTTAAAATTGCCTGTAAACAGAAGTTTAAGAATATTCTCATTAAGAAAGATCAATCTTTAACGCTAGAAGTACCGGTATTCCTTGGCAATCTTTTGAAAAAGCATCCTTCATTTGTAAGTTTCCTGCAAAAAGAAGTATTTTTTTTCAATGAAACATTCAATAGGGTTACCAACATAGGTTAACACATATGATTTAGTTTATGGTATATACAACAACACTTGTGCGGTTTGTTTTCATATTTCTCCAGCATGTTGTCCAGTGTGTGAACTTCAAATAACTGACACATTTTATTTCAAATGTTTTTGCTGTAAGTCTATGATGCATTCGACGAAGAAATGATCAAAGTTCTCTAATGCATGCATTGCTGATGTAATATAAAAGACATTTTTTACCCTTGTGCACACTATGTGATTATGGTTCAATAGACTGGAAATCAGACTATGTCACAAATGATAAGCGGCCTGGAAATACAAATTAATCAACTTAAAAATCTGCAAGAAAATTTTTTGAATAGGCTCAAGACCTTAAACTTACAAACTTTAGAATCTAGACAATCTTCAACAGATATGCGTATGGTACGAAGAGACAATCACAATGATACTAAGAACAAGATTATTATATTTGGTGTGCATGAACTTGAAAAAATCTGCGAAATCTAGTGAGAAAATAAAATCTGATCAAGATAAAGTTGAGCAAATCTTTGATTCCATTGGTGTCGACTGTAAAAATATTTTTGCTGATCTATATAAATTTGGAAAGCATATTAATGCGAAACACCGACCAATAATAATCGAATTTAATAATTATTAGGACAAACGTAAAGTATTGGTAAACTGTTGCCGTCTAAAAGATCATAGAGATAAAATATTCACAAGCAAGCGCTAAATGGAAAGGAACGTGAGATTGAGAAAAGTATTTTAAAGAAACGCTACAATATAATTCAAAGTGGAACTTATTCTAAACGAATGCTGGGAAAAATTTAGAACTATATGTGGATAACCAATTGCTCAGTCTAGATTGACTCATGCCCGTGAATATTGATGTCATTTTATTCTTTTCCAACATTAGATCTATGAAATCCTTAAAAAACGCTTAGAACTTTTTTTACATGTATATGATGTATCATATGCCATAGAGATTATTTGCACATAGAGGGTGTTTTCAACTCCTGTTATAAATTTGGTACTTTTAATAACTGCTCTAGAGTTGACTTCGGATCTCGTGCATTTCTAATAAGTGATTAAAAAACGCTTAGAACTTTTTTTACATGTATATGATGTATCATATGCCATAGAGATTATTTGCACATAGAGGGTGTTTTCAACTCCTGTTATAAATTTGGTACTTTTAATAACTGCTCTAGAGTTGACTTCGGATCTCGTGCATTTCTAATAAGTGATTAAAAAACGCTTAGAACTTTTTTTACATGTATATGATGTATCATATGCCATAGAGATTATTTGCACATAGAGGGTGTTCAACTCCTGTTATAAATTTGGTACTTTTAATAACTGCTCTAGAGTTGACTTCGGATCTCGTGCATTTCTAATAAGTGATTACAATGTATCGGTTGCATATTGTGTATACATTGTGTATACCTCCAATTGGTAGCAAATTCAGGCCTACTATTGAGGAATACGAAGAATATATTTCTTTCATTTACAATGAATTTATTAAAGTTTACAGCAAGATTGATAGCCGGGTATATGTATTTGGTGATTTTAATTTTCCCGAAATAGATCCTTCAAAATGTATGTCTCCAAATAGTTATGATGAAGACATCCTGGATATATTTAGTACTATGAATCTCTTTCAATTAGTTAATAATGAAGCACATCTTGAAGGAAATACTCTCGATCTAGTATTTACTGATGATGATTGTTTCACAATCAATGATTATATCAAAAATCCTAAGTATATCACTGATCACTACTCGATTTTGTGCAAAACGAATCTTTTGTATTTGGATGTAAGTCAGTATTTGGAAATGGAGAAAATTGAACATCTTAATTTTCGTTTTTTAACTCTTCTGATATAGAACTTTTACTTTCACAATCACTTTTCTTAATTTTCTATTTAGAAGATTGTTTTGATACAGATTACTATGTGGAACAGTGGTATGCCTACTAAAAGAGCTTATGTCATATTACTGTCATAGGAATACGTCTAAACATGCATGTCTCCCAAGTTATTTTTCCTCACACTCTCAAATTGTTCAATAAATGTCAAAGAATAGTAAAGAAAATTTTTTTACCGAATTTTAAAGATAATTAGCTGAAATTTAGTTTTGAGTTGAAAAGTTCTGTTGAAATGGATAAAATTATTTTCATTGAATATTTGGAAAGAAATGACGTCTGTTCTTGTTACCAATTTCTAATATCACAAATTGTTTGCCAGTTACATGGGGAAGTGTTGAAGCTCATAGTTATTATGGTGCTTGTAATCTTTTCAAAAATTATTTTATTTCAATTCACGAGTATAAAAATGAAATTTCATCCAAGTATTTATAATGAAATTAAGGCTTCTATTGCCAACATTGATAATCTGCTGAGATCTAACGTATAAATGGTTGTATATTGGATGGCATTCCTGGAAAATTTCTAAACGATTATAGTTCATCTATATCCGCTCATTTATATAAATTATTTAAAAAATGTTTATCTGATGGATATTTTCCAACATGTTGGAAAATTGCTAAAGTTATACCAATTCATAAAAAAGGTTCAAAATCAGAAGTAATCAATTATCGGCCAATCTCAATTTTGCTAAAAATTTCGTTGATATTTGAGAAGATAATTTCTAATGAACTTTTACGAATTGTTGAAAACATATTAACACTCAAACAGCACGGTTTTTGTCGAAGAAATACTTAATCTTAATGATGTAAATATTGGCCTAGCAAGTCTATACTTGGATTTTGGCAAAGCTTTTGACTCAGTGTCACATGGATTACTAATAAATAAATTAAGTGACATTGGTGGAAACTTTCTGAAGCTTCTTCTTGCAATTCATCTCAATAATCCTAAACAGAGAGTTTTCTTGAATAATAATTTGTCTTCAACTAAGTCTGTAACGAGGGGAGGTTCTTGATCTTTATAAATGACTTACCAAATTATTGCTTCAATAAATCATGTTATATGTATGCCGATAATATCAAGATTACAAGTACATCGTTTAAGTCACTAAATTGCTATAGACAATCTTTTTATATGGGCAAACCAAAACAATATGTATTATCGGGACTGTTATATGAATCAGTAATCTGGTATGCTGATGTTAGTGAGGTTATCAAACTTGAGCTTTTTCAGAAAAAGTGTATTAAATGGATAAATCGAAGACTAGAATACAGACATGCCCTGATTAATCTAAAAATTTTATCGAATTCGTTGAGACTTCAACTTTTGAATATTGAAATATGTATCACTGCATATTCCATTTAAGAAAAGCAACTCATTTAATATAAAAGGCAATAAATGTAAAAACTGAACATGATTACTTTAGCCGCCCTTGTAGAATGTGCAATTATTTGTTTCGAAAATATAACATAATGTAGTGCTTGCATCTCCAAAGGATTCAAAACTATAATTTGTAGTTATCTTAATTTACTATGTTGATGGCGTAATAAATTCTGTTATTATTATTATTATAAATGATCAATCAAATATACAGGGTGTTCATAAAGACCCGCAAAATATTATATGCACCTCTGCTGAGTTGTTTTTAACTAGAGAGAGCTAGGTGTGCCTATGTATGCATATTCGTCATTTTTATCTTAGCTGTCGCTTAGTAGAAATTTCATCTCACATTGCTCTCAGATGGATAGTAAAACACATTTGGAGCTCATACGCTGTTATTATCAATCAGGCTCATCAGCAACGGCCTGTCTACGCCAGTACAAGAAGGAAAACGGCATGGCGCATTACGTGGCCAGGGTTTTTGCGCACAATTCTACAACCACGCAAGAAATGGAAGCAGCAATTCGATCTGAAATCGCCAATATTTCAGCAGTTGAACTGAGAAAGGCGGCAAAGAATTTCATTGTCGAGCTTTATGCGTTATTGTTGCAGAATGGTGGACTCTTCGAACACTTAACGTAGTGCCCATAAAACAACATGCGTTGTTTATAATAGTTTGATAGTTGTGCCTTTTTTGATATACTTCTTTGTTAACAGCAGATTTAAATTTTGCGTGACTTTATGGACACCCTGTAGTTTAAATTGATACATAATTTTGATGTTTAGCAACAAATGGAGTCAAATTGTGTATCGACTCCATAGTTTCATTGTGTAAATAAACTTGTTGGGCATACGTATTTCTTATTAAAATATGTAGTTATTGAAAATGAGAATTATGTATAATAAATACAGTAAATGCTCAGTATACATATCCAGATTAGTATTTTCTGAATGAAAAAAATAAAATTATGCTTTAGGTATGATGTAGCACAAACCATATTGTGCGAAATATTACATTAACATACTTCATTTGAAGAGTATTACTGTTATATAAATTTGATATTGGGCTTTTATAAACTGATGGATTACAAATTCAACGGCAAGCAAGGAATACCCCTATTTTGCTCGTGTTTTATGAACCAAATGTCGAATTGCAGGAACTTACTCCTTAGAAACTTATGTGCTCGCCCTTATTGAGTTCATCACTATTTGAGTTAATGTAAAACTATCGATTTCAGATGGAAATAAAGTAAACCAAATATAACATTTCTAATATTTCACGCTGGAATTCTCTATTCGAAACCATTGAGGTAGTTAAACGCATTTGAAGATGAAGCCATTAAAATCGCTTTCTAATAGTTCACAATAGCATCTATGTATCATACAAGGGCATTCTTCCGTACATTGAATAATGGTTCTTTGCGTCATTTAATATTTATTCAAAAATTTATTAAGACTAACGAAAGTTCAAAATAGATGCAAATTTGAAATTTGAATTTTGAAATATTGCTATATAATGGCCGATGAATAATAATCCCTCAACCTTCACGTGGTCTCAACCACTCAATGATTTCATGTCTCACACCATTGGGATTCATCGTTATACCAGGCGCGGCTTTAGCATTTTTGAAACAGGGAAGGGGGGCACATTCCTGATTTTGTGTTGAGAAAATTTACAAATAAGAAGTAATTTAAACCTCTGAATTCTAATTAAAATGATTGTATGCATTGCTAACTTAAAATTTTTGGATGACACTTTTGTAAACATCAATATGGAAAATATTTTGAATGCATAGAAATGATAAAATATGAAATTCTTCAAAGGGGGGCACACACAACTAATATTTTGCAAACTTATAAGGGTGCTGTTCGTTGTTTTGTTTTAATAAAGGACAAATGACGTCATTTTTCTTGACCAGGGCAATGCTTGGAAGTCTGAAATTATTCTATCAAATAATTATTCGATAAATAACTATTAAATAATTAACTTTTTATTTAAAATGTTCGTGTCACCTGGTGTTTTTTTCAAAGTCTATGTATGTCCAAAATTTGAAAAAAATATCCAAGGAAGTTGCTTTAGAAACATAAAGTAGTCATTTGCAAGACCTGCAAGGGATTATTCTTAATTATAAGCTGCTATACGCTTGGAAAGTTCTAATTACCTGGGTTTTCATACTTTTATTTAGAAACCAGAATCTGCCAGAAATCCATTGAAGCATTCGCCTGTGAGCGTAAGAGTTCGTCAGAAATTAATTCCAGTTCTTACAAAGTCAACAAAAGCTGTTTCTACGTACCCTGCCGTCATTCAACTAACCTATTCCTCATTTTTTGGTGACACAACTCCCAAATTGAAGCACCTAACGCTGCATTTTGTGCGAGCTGCCGTAAATATCGATAAAGTATTTATTTTTTGGTGTACATAATGCAATATCTATAAAACAAAGTTCTATTAAGAACACTTATGAATATTTTCCTAAATTGCCATATTTAAATGTTGATTAGCTGGCGACACCCTGCGCTGCTTTAATTAAATCTGCTTTGGTAAAATTGTTGTCATCGGAGGAGACAGACATTCAAAGCCAAAATCTTGCTCTCGTTTGCTTGGGTTTGCTTGGGTCCAAACAACCCTCTTTATTTGTGTCTGATATTTCATTGTTGGAAGATTTATTTAATCGGTAAGTCTTTAAGACATTAATCGACCCACCTTTTACTTCCTGTTACAATTGTCTAGGCTAGGATATGTTAAGTCCTTGTCATATACCAGGTAACATTCACTGGTTGTGGTTAATGATGTGTTAGTTTCTTTTACAGCACCGGCATTTATGAACAAAATTTTGGCTCCAATGATGTTTTGTTTAGATTAAGTAGTTCTTCGAGTGATCATCGGATGTCAGTGATGGAGTGCTTGAACATGCTTGCTGCTGTTTACAGGGAACTCTCTCCTAAAAACCAAGAGGTTTTGTTTACAATTTTAGAAAGCTTAGTAAAAAATGAGGATCTGATGTGCCGAAGACTAGCAGTTAAGTATCTCAACATTGTTTATCACATTACAGATATTCCTACAAGGTGATTAACATTTTAAATGTTTTTAATGTTGACCTTCATTTTAGATATCTTCTCTTGATCTTGAGTGGTGATAATTCCACAGAACTAGCCTCTGAAGCCTTATCAGCACTGTCACCTACACCTGATCAAGATTGGCATTATCCAATGTTTCCTGATATGTTTGCATACGTTAATAAACAAAAAGCGAATCAAAAAGCCAGCAAATCTGTTGATACCCCTTCATCGCAGTTCTCATCACAACTTGACGTCAACATTTCATTATTTCTAAGGGCTTGCATTTTACAAAACAATTCAGGTAAATTATCCCTAAGAGATGTTAGTTTTGAAAATCTATTTACAGCATTTCCTCCCAAGGATATGACAAAGGATTCTTTTTTGCTCCGACAAAAAATTCCTTCCCTTTGTGCCTCCGACGTTACAGAGTTCATTCAGTTTCTGCTTTCGTCTGTGAAACACACGCATTCTTATCAGATAATGTTTATGCTTTTGGAGTTGGCTATTATTGCGAATGAACCTTCTCTAAAGATTCTTACTGAAGAACTCGCCTGGATAAAAGGTCTACTAGTTTGCTTTAATAGACATACAGTGTTTTTAATGGTGATCTGATTTTTTAAACAATATATCTGAAATTTACGCTATCAAGTAATTCTATATGATATATGTAAAAATGCAAGTTATTGTGAAATCTGAAAGATGCTCAAAAGTTAAGAACATTACTGTCATTGTTATAAAGATGGCAGTTTTTTCAACTGAAATAAATACACATTTTACAAGGATAGATGCATTTTGCGACAGTATTAACATACAAAATTGTTTACCTGTTAGACTAAAAAATGAATTTTTTTTCAAGTTTCAAAAATATAAGAACATGCAAAACAAGCAAATCATGCATTGAAATGAGATAATCAAAACATATGCAGTGTAGGGTAACATTTGAGGCATATTTCTTTCTAAAATTCCTAAAAATTTTGATTTTATGCCAAGTTTTGAAAAACTGTCGACAATTTTTGATATTTTATGTGTGTATCATTTTCTTTAAATTCCAAGAGAAAAAATATGGGCTTCTGATATTTGAAATATATATTTCTTAAATAACATTGTTGCTTAGCCAATGCTTGTGGTTATGACACTAAGATGCGACCAATTGCAGCGGAATTATATGCTTTGCTATTGCGCAATGAAAAAGACACACTTCATTCGCATGTCAATGAACTCCTTTCTGCTGTGAAAAGTGACAAAATTGAGGTCTCTTTTGGATCATCTTTGATTCTGGCATACTTACACACTCAAAATCCAATGGTGTCCATTGATTCACTGTGGTCAACAGTGTTTGAAGCTATAAGTAAGTAAACCCATATAATTTCCACCCCGTACTCTTTCCGAGATTTCTTCAAATATAATTGTTAGATAAATGTAAATGAACGTAATATTTAGTAAATTTATTGAATAAAGAAAAAAGTGGATGGGTTTCAATATGCTCGCAGTCATTCACAATTGCTTGTCGGGTTAATAACCCGTTGCACTTCCTAAATAAAGAAGTTTTCTATAGCTTCTTGGAGCGGCTGGGGAAGATGCTTCTCTCATCCAATGAACAACTTTCAAAAGTATGTTATTATTATACATCAAATATTTTGACAGTAATGTTCGCCCAGATGTTACTTTACTATCCACAAGTTTCTTTCAATAGTTTTGTGTTTATTTTTAAGTTTGTCCTATTTATAATCTTTCCTAATGATATGTCTTTAGTGTAAAACAGATTTGATTGCTTGCATCGGCGGGGTGTGTTTATCAGAATTCAACAAAGATGTGAGTCAACGATGCATAGAACTTTTGTTCAAAACCAATTCCCTCAAACAAGTTGACATACACTTTGCAGTAGGTGGGTAAAATTTATTTTCAAAGAATTTATTTTGGTAATTGCAAATGCTAAGAGATGGTCAAATTTGTTTAATCCTATATAGGTTAGGCTTTTTGACATGCGTGGGGGTACAATTAACCCCTACTTATTTTCCGTTCTATTAACCCAATCAGTCCATAATTTTTGGGGCATGTCGTAATCCTGAAAATTTTGCAAATAACTTCCCATTATTCCAATGTTGGGCATAATTTTTGTTGAACGTAAGCACTTTTTAAGTTAGGTATGGATTTTTGTAATTTTCGTTACACTCTTGCCACCAGTTGAATAATAGGCCAAAACGATATTTTGGTGATCATTATCAAATATGCCTTATAGACATACATATTCACTGACAAGCCATAATACTCAAAATATAGTCCAGTGGAGATTAGATTCAAAATCATCCAAGAAATTGTCCATAACATTTTTTTGGAAAAAAGCATCGAGTTAAAACTTTGTAAAAAAGCGTAAAACTAAACTTGAAAGGAGTACAATTCTGACTGGGCCTTTCTCCCTCCTTAATATTTCACAATAACTAAAATTAGTCTAACTGCCATTCAGTCATTACCCTAACTTCAAAATGTCACTAAGCTCGTATTTCATTGTAAAAACGTCTCCTGGTATATTGCAGTAAAGTGACACGTATGCTATACTAAAAACTAAGTGTAAAGAAGAGAAATTTAGTTTTATGTTCTTCATTATTTTATTTAGGCTCGGCTCTTCTTGATGCAGCCCTGGGTCCTAAGTCACCACGAAGTAAGCAGAGCGGAAGCGAAAAAGAACATGCTACTGCTGAAGATGATCTTCTTCATCTTTTGGTTAAAAATATTTTTGATTATGATTTAAGACCTGTTGCTGGCACACGGCAGCTGCACATGTATTATTATAGTACTATTAATAACAAATAGTGATATTAGCATTAATTGTTGTTGACATCTACATTGATAATAATAAAAACATCAACATTAATATTACTATTTTGTTATTGTTTTAATACTAATATTCTGTTGACGTGTCCATACAATAAGATAATAAAAAATTACTGTAGAATTAGTTTTATTTTTGAACAAGTTTTTCTTATTCCAAATTATTATTATTTAGGGTTTCCCTTCCTCTTCCTAAAGCACAAGTATGTGCAATGAATAGTGATACATTACAATTTCGTATGGGTTGCAGATGTTAATACTAAAAAAGAAGTTGTTGTCGGTAGGATTTTTCTTAGTGTCGGTGACTATTACAATCAAAAAAAAATAATAATAAGTTTTGTTATATTTCTCTTCTTCTGGTATTTATTGTTAATCTGAAAACAACAACCACTAATAATATTGATTTTTTTTTGGTAATACAAATTTTAGTGGTTGGTATTTTTTTTTAATAAGACCCATTGTAGTTGTAGGAGTAGACATCAACAATTATTATAGTAATATTCGTCCACATGTTGCTTTTCTATTAACAACTATCTTTTTATAGTATTGTTTTTATTTTTATTTTTGTCCTATTTATAATCATTCTTAATGATAATTCTTTATTGTTAAACAAAATTGATTGTTTGTATCGGCGGCGGGGGGTTATCATAATTAAACAACAATGAGGGTCAACGACGAAGAGAACTATTGTTCTTAACCAATACCCTCAACCAAGAAGACGTACACTTTGCAGTAGGAGGGGGAAATTAATTTTTATAGAATAAATTTTTGTAATTGTAAATGCTAATAGAAGGTGATATTTGTTTTTTCCTATTTAGGTTAGGCTTTTTGTTATGCGTGGGGGTGGAATTAACACCTACTTCTTTTTCTTTCTATTAATACATTCAGTCCATAATTATTGTTGCAGGTCGTAGTCCTGATAATTATGCTAATAACAACCCCTTATTATTATGTTGGTGATAATTATTGTTGTTGGTAAGCACTATTTATTTTAGGTATGGATTTTTGTTATTTTCGTTATACTCTTGCTACCACCAGAAGAATAATACAAAACGATAATTTTGTGATGATTATCATAAATGACTTATAGTCATACATATTCATTGACAAGCAATAATAATAATAATAAAATCCTGTGGAGGTGAGAATCAAAATCATCATCGAAAAAATCCTTCACAATATTTTTTTAAAAAAAAGCAACTAAAAACTATGTAATAAAAAATAAAACTAATAAACTTAGGAGTAGAATTATGATTGGGCCTTTCTTCTTCCTCCTTATTACTCAATAACAAAAATTAGTATTACAACCACTCAGTCATTATCATAACTTCAACATGACACTAAGATCGTATTTCTTTGTAATAACAACTCCTGCTATTTTGCTGTAGAATGACACGTATGCTATTCTAATAACAAAGAGTAAAGAAGAAGAATATAGTTTTATNTTCATTATTTTATTTAGGCTCGGCTCTTCTTGATGCAGCCCTGGGTCCTAAGTCACCACGAAGTAAGCACTGGAGCGAAAGCGAAAAAGACCTTGCTACAGATGAAGATATTCTTCGTGAACTTTTGGATAAAATTCTTTCCGATTATGCATTAAGTCCTGTTGCATGCACACGGCAGGTACACATGTATTATATAAGTACTTTTAAAAACTAATTGTGAAATTAGCATTTATTGGTGTATACATCTAAATTGATAAAAATACAAACATCAATCTTAATATTACGTTTTTGTTATTGACTTAATACTAACTTTCTGTAGACATGTCCATACAATATGCTAAAAAAGTATTGCAGTAAAGTTAGTTTTATTTAAGAACTGGTTTTTCTTAAGCCAAATTATTGAAATTTAGGGTTTCCCTTCCTTTTCCAAAAGCACAAGTGTGTGCAATGAATCGTGAGACATTACATTTTCGCATGGGTTGCATATGTTAAAACTAAAGAAGTTTTTGTGGGCAGTATGGTTTTTCAAAGTGTCGGTTACTATGACAATCAAATAAAAATAATACATAGTTTTGTCAAATTTCTCTGCTTATGGTATTTATTGCAAATCTGAAAACAACTTCCAATAATAGCTTTGATTTTTTACTGGGAATACAGATTTTAGAGGTTTGTATTTTTTAATAAAATGTCCCATTGTAGATTTAGGAGTGCTTACAATTTTTTCAATATATGTTGAAATAAACCATACTCATCATGTAGAAATTGGAGGTGTTTAAAAGGATGTTGGTGGTCCGAGCACGTCCAGTTAATAAATAAAAAACATTGAAAACAATTATTATAATTTTAATAATAACTGTGAATTAACAGTGCCTTGACATTTATTTCCTTAATAGAATACAATTCTAGGCAAAAATTGGCAACAAGATAAGTTTGTAAAGTGTTGTTCATTCAAAAACTACTAGACCAAATAAATAGTAAAACTTTAATTTTGCCTTATGTTCAAAATATCTATTTGTTGTATATATGACTGCATTTTGTACCTTTTCCTTGATACTCTGCCAGAACAATTAGTTCGACTACTACATGTCGCAGATGATCTTTTCACAGATTATGGTAACTACATTGAATATTACTTTCCATAATTTCATTTATTAAATTGTTGATATAGTTTTAAACGTAATGTGTGAGTTGTATGTTGAGTAAGAACTTCTTAGAAATATAAATTTCAATATTTTTATTTTCCCGCACAATTGAAAATGTTTTGTTGTAGGCAGGGGTTATTTGGTTGTCTTCTTGTATAAAGCAATGTGCTGCCCATCCTTCTTTACAAAGCATGCTTCGCAGAATTCAAGGAGCGCTGATGAGTCTAGTTGGAGATAGAGATTCTATGATACAAGACCTGTCATCCAAATCTCTGGCTATGCTTTATGACGCTTCCAATCCCGAAAATAAAAAATTGCTTGTTAATGAGTTAATGGAAACATTCGCCAAGGGTAGACGAACAAGCTCCGAAATGATCGGTATGTTCTAATTTTCAATAATGAAATTTATCAACTGTATTAATTTAGGTGAAACTGAAGTGTTCCATCAAGGCGAGTTAGGGACATCACCTTCTGGTGGAAGTCTTTCGACATATAAGGATTTGTGTTCCCTCGCTAACGAAATGAATAAGCCAGATTTGGTTTACAAATTTTTAAATTTAGCTCATCACAATATGATGTGGAGCTCGAAATTGGTAAGCATGCTTTTTAATATATCGCTTGACTCACACCACCGCGAACTTCATTCATTTTTGACACTTAAATGTCACTCTAAATTTCGCAAAAGGAAAATTATATTTTTTACATTTTTGTGATATGTATATCAAAAGTTTTAGAAAGGTGATAGTTTGCTTTGAGCATCTAAAGAAGTTCAGAATAAGCTTAAATACAAGTTATTGCAATGTCCACATGTTCATTCAAACTTTGTGTTGCAAAACCCAGAAGCTTATTATGGAATTACAAATATTGTTTCCTATAAAAGGCATTTTAATATAGAAAGCAGAACAAACTTAAGAGTATGTTGATGATTTATTCATACAACAGTAGTAAATAGCATTTTTTCTATAGAAAACAAATTAATCAACTTAAAAATGTTTTATTGATTCATGCACCAGTAGGGACATCCAGCTTTTAAAGTTGACTGGCGAACAGCTGCTTTGCACAGTGTTTTGAGGCGGTTGGCTGATATTTTCTCAGGTATTTGTTGCCAAGTATCTTCTCTACTTTCGTAGCATGCCTGTTTCACGTCGGACTTGAAAGAGCTTCTTTCGATTGGAGAGCAACTGAAGGAATAGGAGCTCAGCCGAAGCAAAATCCATCTCCTGGATACTGGACATTAGCATTTTGCCACTGTTCCTTACATAACCTATGCAATTAATATTTTTTTGTAGCATTGCTCTATCCAATCCTTCAGCAATAAACACACTGTTGAAAATCAGCAACCTTTAATGAGCCTTGATGTATAGAAAACGAAATCAGAGACGTGGGATATATGCATACACCCAATGAATATTTGCGCCTCATGTAATTGGCAACACAGGAAGTGAACGCTCACATTTCAAGGCTCGCTCTTTGCTTCCCTCACATAATCTAAAGCCCATTCTTTTCGTTTTCCTCATCATTCACTGCATTCAAATGCATACGTAGATATTAACATTGAGGTGAAGGCAATTTAAATCACGTGAAATTGTGTGCTGAGTTTCTTGTATACTGTATTCAGATAACAAAACATGATTCAATAGCTTTAATATGAGCTTTGGTTTTTCCTCAATTTGCAAAATTAAAACGTTTTCATTTTTTGTCCACCGCGCTGTTTTGTTAGACGACCTCGACTTAAAATGCTTAACATCGCTCTCTTTGATATATGAAGACACTGACCGATGGTGTAGAAGTAAAGTAACTAGATTCTTATATCTGCTTTGAATATTTCATTCATATTTCTTGTAGTTTTTCTTACGGAGTGACATAAGATAGCAAATAAAATGAAGAATTTCGGCAATTGACGGAAAGCGCAGAAATTTAATACAAGCAAATAAAAACTGTGAAAAAAGTGCGAAATTGAATTTCTTTTGTGCGTGATTTGATCTTTCTTATGCGAAAGTCAATCTTTCTTGTGCGAACTTGAAAGTGAAAAGGCTGTTATCACAGTATGTCAATGTTTTTAAAACTATTCAGCCAAAATTTGATTCCTTTACATGTTTTGGATATAAGATTTAATAAATGTCATTTTCCACAAATGTACGGCATATGACCGATTTTAATGTTTAATCCCAGTTGCGAAAATATCGTTTTTTGTAGGAGACATTTTCGTTCAATTCTAAATGAAAATGTAAATATATGTACAGTAGTTTCTTAATTAAACAATTTTCTAAATAAGAACATATTTCTTTATGCCGTCCAGCGTAATAAATAACTGCGAAAAACTCAAATGAATCTCCATGACATTTATCAAGTGTTCAGTATAAAATTCTTGCAAAAAGTTGGTATTTTGGTTATTTCGGGAACCGGAGCATTTTTGAGGCGTTACATTGTAGAGGTTTAGATGTCATCGACTGTAATTTCATTTCAGTGACTTTTTCACTATAAAACTTTTTGGTCTGTCAATAATTATTGATTGGGACATTCGAGCAAAATGCTAATTTATAAAATTGGTTATTAATGAGCAAAAAATAGCGTAAAGTTTTTGTAAGAATTTCTAACAGTGCATGGACTTGTTTAAATTTTTTTATTATGTGTTTATCGCTGGAAATTTCTATTGATTAAGATTTATACGTGCACGTAATTTAAACGAAATGCAAGCTGATGGGCCTCTTCGCTTATTGGTACGCTTTAGTTTTTCAAAGAATTATGAATTCATTTACTTCCAGTTATTTATGTCGCGTTTAGAGATTTAGTTTAGCAATTCGAATTTAGGGTGCTGGACTTGGATTTGGATATATTGCCAGTCGTGCGGGATCTGAACTTAATGAATATTTGCCTCATTTAATTCCGAAGCTGTATAGGTACCAATTCGATCCTAACACTCAAGTTAAAAATTCTATGACCGCGATTTGGGGCTCCGTTGTTTCTGATCACAAAGACACTGTATGTTTTCTAAAACCGTTGGTTTTTTATTACTATTATTTAAGGTTGACAAGTACTTATTGGAAATTAGCAATGAACTTCTGAGTACACTTACCAACAGTGAATGGCGTGTTAGAGAATCCAGTTGTCTTGCTCTTGCCGATCTCCTTAGAGGCAGATCAATCCATCCTATTACAGATTTGCTACCTGAGTTTTGGTTAACTCTTTTCCGAGTTCGAGACGACGTAAAGGTTCGTAAATTACTTTATAATATCGAAGTGATTTACAATGATTGTTCTTTTTGTTGGTGTTTATAAAAAACGAAAGATTTTAAAATGAATAATGAGCATATTATGGGGTGAACTTTTACATAAAGAATATTATAGGAATAATTAAGTCAATATTTCTAAGAAATTCCCCACTTCACTGTTTACAATTTACGCTATTAAATTTTGTATCAACAAATTATTGCACACATTCTATAAGTAGCACCTACTATATTGGTAAAACTTGTCTTTATTGGTTTTATCATTTTAATGTTAAATATTTTCATTTTCTTGAAAACCTCTTGTGATTTGTTCTACTAGGGGGAGAGGGGTTCATTAGATTTGAAGTGTACTGAGATTGTTTCTAGTACATATAATTTTCATAAAGATGTTATCTTAGGAGTAGTAAAGCTATTAGTAGATTTTAAAATAAAACACAATCAATTTTATTGGTTAATTTAAAGTATAGAAATATGTAGTTTTTAGAACTAATTGTGAGGCTTATCAATGATCCAGCCAGCTACTTGAATATATTGAACAAAATATATTGGATGAGTCCAACCTTTGAAATAAAAAATGTCAGAAAACGATTACTTCTATTTCACCCACCTGAAGAATGAAAATCTATAGAATTTTTTTTGCAAAATTGAAAAAATAAATTCCAACAATTTAGTTATTTCTTCTCTTTGTCAAAAATTATAATAAACAACTTTTAACATTGATTAATTAAATTGCATTAAGATATTCTAGTTATTTCATTCTTCTAAGCAGTGGAATAAAACTGCCGATATGGTCATCATGTGTTTTGTCAATCACTACTTTGATCAATTGCATGAATGCTTGTATTTAAACTTGTTTTCGTCAAGATACCGAGAAATGTTGTTAAACATCGATTTTTTTAATACGCACCCAACACAAAAACCTAACAGTAGCAAATGGAGAATTCCTTTATCCCAAGACACGTAATTTTTTAGAATCTTTTATGAAAAATTTTCCTTTGCTATAATCCTATAATAAACAATCAAGTCCAAATTAAACAGGAAATACATTCATTTTTTTCACATTTTAACTAATTTGTAGGTCTGGAGAAATAATGTTACAAGTCAAATTCATTTTATTCAATTTTTTGCTGTGAAGTTTACTATAGTTTGACATAGATTGAAGGTTTTAAAGAAATTCTCTCTTAAACCTTCAAAATGTAAACAGATTAATGTTCCAAGGGAATTCTTCAATGTAAAAAGTTTAATAAAATGGATTTCAACTTGTAACATTATCACCCCAGGCACTCGAAATCGTGTATTTGCTTTTTATTTGAATTTGTTAGGAGTCCGTAGCTGCTGCCGCAGATGTTGCCTTAAAATCTTTGAGTGCCTCTACTATAAAAATTTGTCAAACGCAATCGAAAAGGGGTCAAGAAGTGATGGAAAGTGTTGTCCCAGTCTTATTGGACAAAGGACTTCAATCAAATATTAAGGCTGTTGTAGCCGTTAGGTTTGAAGGTTTCACTCCTTAAGCAATTTACCTAATGATTTTTTAGCTTAAGTTGCTTGATATCACTTAGCAAAGAAGCCGGTCGACTTCTTAAACCCCATGCTGCTGAATTTATTACTGCCTTGCTTAATTCACTCAGTGATCTTGAGCCTANAACTCTTTTCCGAGTTCGAGACGACGTAAAGGTTCGTACATTACTTTATAATATCGAAGTAATTTACAATGATTGTTCTTTTTGTTGGTGTTTATAAAAAACGAAAGATTTTAAAATGAATAATGAGCATATTATGGGGTGAACTTTTACATAAAGAATATTATAGGAATAATTAAGTCAATATTTCTAAGAAATTCCCCACTTCACTGTTTACAATTTACGCTATTAAATTTTGTATCAACAAATTATTGCACACATTCTATAAGTAGCACCTACTATATTGGTAAAACTTGTCTTTATTGGTTTTATCATTTTAATGTTAAATATTTTCATTTTCTTGAAAACCTCTTGTGATTTGTTCTACTAGGGGGAGAGGGGTTCATTAGATTTGAAGTGTACTGAGATTGTTTCTAGTACATATAATTTTCATAAAGATGTTATCTTAGGAGTAGTAAAGCTATTAGTAGATTTTAAAATAAAACACAATCAATTTTATTGGTTAATTTAAAGTATAGAAATATGTAGTTTTTAGAACTAATTGTGAGGCTTATCAATGATCCAGCCAGCTAATTGAATATATTGAACAAAATATATTAGATGAGTCCAACCTTTGAAATATAAAATGTCAGAAAACGATTACTTCTATTTCACCCACCTGAAGAATGAAAATCTATAGAATTTTTTTTGCAAAATTGAAAAAGTAAATTCCAACAATTTAGTTATTTCTTCTCTTTGTCAAAAATTATAATAAACAACTTTTAACATTGATTAATTAAATTGCATTAAGATATTCTAGTTATTTCATTCTTCTAAGCAGTGGAATAAAACTGCCGATATGGTCATCATGTGTTTTGTCAATCACTACTTTGATCAATTGCATGAATGCTTGTATTTAAACTTGTTTTCGTCAAGATACCGAGAAATGTTGTTAAACATCGATTTTTTTAATACGCACCCAACACAAAAACCTAACAGTAGCAAATGGAGAATTCCTTTATCCCAAGACACGTAATTTTTTAGAATCTTTTATGAAAAATTTTCCTTTGCTATAATCCTATAATAAACAATCAAGTCCAAATTAANTGATCAATTGCACGAACGCTTGTATTTAAACTTGTTTTCGTCAAGATACCGAGAAATATTGTTAAAAATCGATTTTTTTAATACGCACCCCAACAAAAAAACCTAACAGTGGCAAATGGAAAATTCCTTTATCCCAAGACACGTAATTTTTTAGAATCTTTTATGTAAAATTTTCCTTTGCTATAATCCTATAATAAACAATCAAGTCCAAATTTAACAGGAAATACATTCATTTTTTTCACATTTTAATTAATTTGTAGGTCTGGAGAAATAATGTTACAAGTCAAATTCATTTTATTCAATTTTTTGCTGTGAAGTTTACTATAGTTTGACATAGATTGAAGGTTTTAAAGAAATTCTCTCTTAAACCTTCAAAATGTAAACAGATTAATGTTCCAAGGGAATTCTTTAATGTAAAAAGTTTAATAAAATGGATTTCAACTTGTAACATTATCACCCCAGGCACTCGAAATCGTGTATTTGCTTTTTATTTGAATTTGTTAGGAGTCCGTAGCTGCTGCCGCAGATGTTGCCTTAAAATCTTTGAGTGCCTCTACTATAAAAATTTGTCAAACGCAATCGAAAAGGGGTCAAGAAGTGATGGAAAGTGTTGTCCCAGTCTTATTGGACAAAGGACTTCAATCAAATATTAAGGCTGTTGTAGCCGTTAGGTTTGAAGGTTTCACTCCTTAAGCAATTTACCTAATGATTTTTTAGCTTAAGTTGCTTGATATCACTTAGCAAAGAAGCCGGTCGACTTCTTAAACCCCATGCTGCTGAATTTATTACTGCCTTGCTTAATTCACTCAGTGATCTTGAGCCTAAGGAAGTAAGTTACCTCAGTGTGCTTTCTGGGGATGGTTCTCAAAAGCAATCAGCGGTAAAAAATTTTGCTAATTCAACAATGCTTTTATTTAAACCTGTAGGTTGATAGTGTAAGAGCAAGCGCTGCAAAGTCTTCTCCAATGATGGACTGTCTCCAATTGGTTGTTCAACAGGTGGACGAATCCAATATGGCACATGTTGTCTCAGCTCTGCTATCCATTGTTCAGTCCGCTGTTGGGCTCGGTACTAAAGTTGGTGCTTCTCACCTTATAACTTCGCTTTGTATTCATTGTAAACATGAACTTCAGCCTTTTGCTGGTATTTCAAAATCTGTGTTTATAAGTTTTATTACAGGATTTAGGCAAAATTTTAAAATGTTTGATGTTACGCTTGAATGACAGAAGCCCTACGATTCGTAAACAGTACTGTAGTACTATCAGCCACGTTATTAGAATCGGGAAGCCTTCGGTTGTTGAAAAAAATTTTGAACGTGTGAAATCATGGTACATTGAGAAAGAAGGTAAAATTTGACATTATTTTACAATAAATCATTGTTTATCATATGAAATCATCTGTCGCATTTTATTTTTGAGTTTCAACAGGGGCACAAAATCGGACCCGGTGGTCCATAAGTTCTGAATATAGGATTTGAACCGACGACTCGGAGAGACTCTTTAAAATTGTAATATATATATGACCCGGTGATCCGGTTAGACCAGTTTTTTAGTTTTTTGAACGTTGCTTACAAGATCTTGCTAACAGCATACTTACATAGACATTGAATGATGCTGTCCTTCACTGACATTCATTATAAAGACACTGTGCTAGTATCTCTCATAATTTAAGATGTGAATATAAAAGAATCGTAGGCCTTTTTTTATGAAACAAGGATATTATTGAAGTCCAAATCCGGGAGACTCCGAAGCTTTAGTGGAAAAATTGATCCTTCTTGAACGGTCAACAAATCCCTGATCTTACGACTCACACCCCCAGTGATTCAGTTGCAATTCTGGTTTTTATTTCACAAAATTCCTACCTGGACTTTAAACGGAATTGCTTTAACAGTTAGTAAACCGATAATTGTTATCGATAATGAATCATTAAAATTAAAACATTCCCTGAAATTTTAAAAAAGCCCATGTCACACTGATTTTTTAAAAATATTTCGATAACTTTGGAAATTATTAGCGATCTTATCAAAAATACTCCCACGTTCAAAAATTTAAGCTCATATTTGATACACAACTTTGTTCTGCCAGTGATGTAGTTATTCAATTTACCGAACACTGGAGAAACTTTTTTGATAAAAGCTATGTGCCAATTGCAAGGCTGGAAATTCCTAAAGCCCTCGATTATCAATCATAAAGTATTATATGAAATTCAAAACTAGTAGGAATAACTTTTATGACTCAAAATGTTTTATTAACAGAATTCAATATTGCCACATTTTTTCGAACTGGCTTACAATAAAAAATGATGTACCTCTTGGAACCAAACTTGTGTCGTTATTTTTTAATATTTATATAAATGACATTGAAAGATTTTAGTAAATGCATTCCTATTTAATTTGCAGATGATAGATGCATACACAAACTTGAATGTAATATACCAAATTCAATTAAATCGGAGAACTTTATGCGGTTCCGTTTCAATTGAGAAGTTGCCTCATAGAAATTTAAAATGATCACTCAAATTAAGTTTTAAAGATATAAAGTTTAATCCTTGGAATACTTAGGAGTAACTTTCGACTTAAAATTCTTATTTAAGAACAATATTGAATAATTTCAAAAAAATTGCTGTTGGCATACAACTATAATCCACTTTTCAAACCAATTATAAGAACATGCTATTATACCATTTTCATTGTCATTGTACAGAAGTGATTAAACTTAGAAGTTCTACAAGTATGTACACAATGTTCCTAGAAGTGTCTACGCATAAATTCATGTAAATTTGTCAAATTTTATAAATTTTAATTTAATGTCTGTCTTTGGAATTCTTTAAAATTCGGATGTAATCTTACCGTTAGTAGTGCACTACATATCTGTTTCGAATGAAGCATTGCTTAGATGATGAATTGCGGCTCACTTGTGCCTATTTGTTTTCGTCCTCTTGCTCAACTTCACTTGACGTTGTGAAGGAACATGCAACTCTTGTAGCACCGCTCAGTTATATTGGAATCAGTGAAGAAGACGAATCCACTAGTGAAATTTGGAAAGAAGTTTGGCAGGAAATTGTTCCAGGTGTGATTTAATTTCAATGTAATTGATATTTTTGAGTTTTCCTGAAAATTTAAGCACATTTGCATTTTAGGCACTGAGGGTGGTGTAAAGTTATACCACAGTGAAATAGTTGGATTAGCGAAAGATTTGTTGGGCTCTACTGCTTGGAAGCGGAAGGTTCAGGCAGCGCGTGTTTTATCTCACTTGGCTAAAGATGTTTCGCGTTGCTTGACTCGACCCATTTTCATGATGCTTGTCGATGCTGTGAGTCTTGGTTTGAGTGAACCTCGCTATTGGACTGGGAAGGAAATGCATCTCAACGCTCTGGAAAGAATTGTTTCGGCTGGGAAAGATATTATTGCTCAAGAAGATAGAGAATTCCAACAAAAAGTGCGTTTGTTCATTTACAGAAATTATTTCTTTTCTAACCGGACTATTTTAGATAATAAAATAGGTTCTTGCAAACATTAAAAAATGTGTTTTGAATCTGATAGCTTCAGTCTTTTTAAAATAAAAATTTAGCTTTTCAAATTGGCTTTCAGTGAATATCATCGGGAAGAAAAAGATTTCCAATTACAATCGCTGCTATGTATGGGTACGGTAATGGAGAGTTGCATTCTTGATGCGGAGTATACTAAAATCATTTCGCTGCCAATTTCAAACCTAAATGCTCAGGTAGATTTTTATATTATTGTTTTCAGGCATTTCAAATTTTGCGTAATTCTTATTAGCATTTCTACGATGTCAGTTAGTTAAAGAGCTATATTTCAAAAATCAAATTTTTTATAGAAAAAATTCTGCGTTTTTTTAGATCGGATATGTTTAATTCCTAACCAACTATTGCACTGGTAGTAATTTTACATTACGATCTTAATTTTTAATTGTACCAAAATTTAAAATGAGATATGTATGTTATTGTTCTTTTAGAACAATATTTTAAGTTCAAATTCAAAGGATATCCTCTGAATATCCAGGTTTGCTGCCAGGGTAATGTTAAGGGTTGTTTGTGCACTTATATGGATAAGAAAATCGTAAATTTGTAAATTATTGACATTTTTTATTGCATAGGAAATTATTGAATTCAAACTTACCTCTGTTAATTAGATTTGCTTATATATTTTCACCCAAATAGCAATGCAAAGGTAGTGATGTTTTCGTACCCTCTGGCTAAGCACCTGCATATAGTGAGATCTATCGTTTGGCAGTTCATATTAACAGAATGGGATTTGAACTAATAAAGTTAGAATCGAACTTTAGTGTTTGTATTTGTCATATTCCCTCAAGAATTTTAACTATAAATAACACTATTGAAGTAAACATCTAAAACATCTCGACTGCCTTTAATTTCTTTAATTATTAAATACTGATCTCCCCACCTACATCCCCACCTAATTCAATGCTTTCATGTTGAATAATTGTAGTCGCAGAATTCAAGGATCTTTCGACATGCATTGTAGCTCATTTAATATTTTTAAGACAGTTGAAATATGAAGGTTTATCCGATGTTGAAACATGTATAGCGTTTAGTTCTTGAGTATGACCTTTTGTATGCGATTCTTGTAATCAAGGATGGTATTTTGCTGAGTGGGTTTTGCGTGCCTGATTATATTTATCATGGTTTGTAGAAGATTTATTGTTTGTGATCTTTCTTGTAACTTTGATGAGAAAGTAATGTTTGCTTTCAGTTAGTACATACTCGGCTTCTTTTGTAGTCAATGAGTTAGATTTCTGTTTGAAATTGCAAACTGGGATGATTTTATGTTCTTCGTTGAAAGTTTGCAATTTTTTACATGCAATATAATGAAACAAAGATTTTGTCAATCACAATGTCGGTGTTTTGGTTGGAATTACTAAAATTATCGAACGCTGTTCTTTTTGTATAGAAATTGGCTTTTCTTATGAGAATATTGTTTCTTTGCACATATATAAATTTATGCTTTAATTTCTAGTGTAGAAAAACCGAAAGCATCGGCTCAGTATTCCTTAACAAAATGGATTTTTTGAATGATTGGTTTCCTCAAAATATTACAAGGAAGTGGTGTTGTCAATGGTCAGACTTCCTACTATATAGGCAAATTATTCATATTTCTCATACCTGGAGTCTTTAGCTAGAAAAAATGTTTGAATTTTCCAAATTCTCGAGGCTGAAATCACAGTGCGTTGTAGCAGTCAATTAAATAACCTTACAATTAAGTAGGCAGTCGACATTGTGTGTATTACATCAAAAATAGTAATGAAGGCAGAAACTGCGAAAAATTTGATGAAACATGGTTTAAGGAATGCTTTCTGGGAAAGTATAAACACCAGCAAGAACAATTACCCGGCAACGTTTGGCATGGCAACAACATCAAACATGGATGGATCTTATGAAAACATTGAGAAACAAAGGTTAACTACATTGTTAAAATGCACACCACCTCCGACGATTTCTGTACCAATGCTACTACCAACATGGGGGTTGAAGAAGAAAAAACCAGTGAAAGCCTTTTGGCATGAAGAAAACACATACGTAAATAAGCTAGAAGAGGCGGAAAGAATTGTGAGAGATGAAAGATACAAGAAATCAAAAGAAATCTTAATTAAAAACGACAATAAAGAGAGAGTATTTATCAAAGGTGCTGTAACCCCATAGGACC
>CABFPE010000523.1:229518-245441 GCA_900660155.1 Hofstenia miamia | reverse complement strand
TTTTAACAAATTATTATTAAAGAATGATTGCAATTTTTCAACATTTTCCTGTAAATTTAAAATATCATTACAATAAATAAGAGTATCATCTGCAAATTGTACATGATTACTATTAATGTGCTGATCCATATCATTTACATATAACTTAAATAGTAATGGACCCAGTACTGATCCTTGTGGTACTCCATGGTTTATTTCTAATGAATTTGATATTTCTTCGTTGAGTTTCACATACTGATATCTATTACTTAAGTAACTATTTAATAATTCTATTAATGAATCACTAAAATTATAAATCTGCTTTAAATTTTCCAATAAAATAGCATGGTTTATTGAATTAAATGCCTTTGAAATATCTAATGATGCTATATATATTTTTTCATTCCTATCTAATTTTGATCTCCAGTCTTCAACAGCATAAAGTAAGGCATCATTTGTAGAGGTATCTTTTTGAAATCCAAACTGATGTTTTGATATTAATTCATTTTGTTCCACATATAGGTTAATTTGGTTGAATAATAATTTTTCAAATATTTTATTAATTATTGTTAATACTGAAATTTTTAGGCGAAAACATTAAAAATGTGAAACAAATATATCATCAGTATTTGTTTGCAATCCACTATTACAAATAGGAAATAACTGTTTACAGAACTTTTAACACTTTCAAAAATGTTACCTTATCAAAATGTTTTTTGTTCAAAACAATTTGTAAAATATATACTTATATTTACCTCGGCCATTCAATTATTATAAATGTACATATATCACACTGTTTAACAATTTTCTTCAAACTAAATATAAATACTATATATCTAACAATAATTTTATGGATTTCCATTATGGTTTATTTTTAGTGTGCTATTCATAATGGCAATAATTTTTTTACCATAACAATATGGTGCCATAATATCGTACATAATAGTGTTTCCACAGCATAATCGCTACCTCTGTGTATATGTAAATGAATTGAAAAGCACTTGCCTTAATCCCATACTTGGCGACTTGCCTTTACATTCTGTCGAAAGGGACATTTTCCAAAAGCATTGAGAAAGATCTGCTTCATGACTCCAGCAAACTGTAGTACCACTTGCGGTGTAAAGGCACTGGTGGCTAATAGCTTAAGAAGCTGTTAACAACAAACAAAATCCTTTTGCTGTTAACAGCTTCGATATTTTCTTACTTAGTCCTTAGACAAAATATTTTTCTTAAAAAAATTGAAAAATTTAAAATCTAGTATCGTGAAATGCATTGTTTAGGGTCTATTTTCTCAATATTTTTAAAATGATGATGTCCCCCGTCAGAAAATCCTGCGTACGCCCCTGCTGATATTGCATATATAGAAGGGGCATACGGTGGGTTTTTTTTGACAGTCTTGATAAAGTGAAAATACTGAAAGGATGGAGTCTAAAAACNCGCCCCTGCTGATATTGCATATATAGAAGGGGCATACGGTGGTTTTTTTTTGACAGTCTTGATAAAGTGAAAATACTGAAAGGATGGAGTCTAAAAACACATTTACCGGTCTACTTTTTAGAATATTACATTTTTTCGCCGAACAATTTTTTATTTGACCAATCAAAATCAATTTTGAAAACCGGAGAAGAATGCATTCCATGCTAACCCCTCTTGCATATGGCACTACAAGGGAAACAATAACATTGTTAACAAATCGAGTTAAAAGAAAAGCAATGTACTTTGAAATAAACGATTAAAAACTAAGTAAGAACTTAAAGCTGAATTTTAGAATAGGTACCATATCTACAAAACATTAAACACAAAAAATATGGAAAAATACTTTAAAATATTTATATTTGTTTGCTTAAAATGTTTTGATTTAGCTAATCAAAATCAGTTTTAAAAACCTGAGGAGAGGCCATTCCACCATGACCACTCTTACAAACGCTACTGTACAGAAGACAATAACAATGTTAAAACAAAAGCAACATACTTTAAAGCAACTTAGTAAATACTAAGCAGGAACTTAAAGCCGAATATTAGAATGATAACATATCTACATTATATATAACACAAAAAAACAAATATAAGCATATATAAAAGCAGTATTAAAAATGGCAGCAAGTCGTCTGATTGCATCACTAATACAAATCATCTAATGATATATTTGATGCTTTGTAAATGTTTTGAAAATTGTACCAAATGAAAAGTTAATCATCATTTCTAGAAGTCAATAAAGAACGAGAAATTACGAGTTATATTACGTGAATATTCATGAATCTCCAAATATATAATATAATTAATAGGTTAAAACACCCACTACAATGTGAGTTGACGTACATGGGGCTGCGATTATTTTTATAAACGATTTAGACACTGGTCTAACATTTGACCGTCTTTGATGTGCTGCTGGAAGGTTGAAAGACATTGATAGAGTATGAACAACACAGATAATAGGCCAATATGCGTGAATATATTTGCTGTTTTAAACAGCACTTGGGTGTTGTAACAGCTTGCAGCTGTTAAAGGGGGTGCCACACGATGGGCTTTTGCACTAGGTTAAAACACTTAAGTTAAATGCACTCCGTGTAGCATCTGTTTCCGCGTGAGATAATTGCAATATAATTACTCTCGGAGCATGTGCCGGAACATGAGTTCATCGGGTGGCATGCCAAAGAGCACTTAACATAGTTCATTTGACTCGGAACAAGGCCCATCTTGTGGCACCTCCTTAACAGCAATGTTACCACAGTAATGTTGGGAGCCTTGCTAATCGGTAACTGGTAGACATTGGTACCGATTGCCATTTATTGGTAACACTATAAGAAATTTGTACACTCGTCAATGCGGTTTTCAAGTTAAAAATTATTGAAATAGCATTTCCACTTGCTATTTTAAAATGTAAATGAAGAGAATTTTTTCAATAATAAGTTTTCAACGTTATTCGTACATTTAAAATCAGCCTTGCATTGATACCTGTGTATTACTGCAATTGTGGAAATGGAAAGAAATTAATACCGGTACAAGCAGTTTTAGTTTACCCTCCTTTTTTCCAGTTTTTGTTACCCAAATCGAAAATTTTGTATGTAAATCTGCAGTACATTATTCTGAAACCATCTGTGGGAAGCACAAAATCAGCGTTTGTTGAAATTAGTTGTAATCCAAAATTTGAAAATATGTGCCAAGATTAGTTTTTTCTTCAAATTCCATTTATTTGACATGCGTTTACGAAATTTCCTGTTTGAAGCAGGCAGGCAAATATAGAAAAAACATGGATTTTTTATTGCCGCAATTCTTGTAAATTTAGAAAGCGCTTTGTCCTTTAAAAGGGACGCTAGGCTATTTAAGATTAACCAACAAGTGCTTCCTTATGGTATTTTGGATATATGTAGCCATTGCATAATTTTCGATTTTCATAAAAATTCAATAATAATTATATTTGCAAATGAATGATGTCTTAACATTTGCCACTAGAGGGATACAAAATTTAGTAACAACATTTCTTGTAATGCTGACACCGTTTGACTGGTGAGCGGTTGCAGCACAAGTAGTAGTCATGTCTGCATTTCTATTTTCATTTTTTTCAAATATTCGCAATTAATAAAAATAACGAAAATTTTAGATTTTAGTAGCCTTAATGAAAGCATTCAATAAAATACATTTCATTAAAACGTTAGCATCGCCCTTTACTAAGCTTGCCGTGGGAAATGGGATCCCCATACCCGATGTGATGTTGTGTGGGGTGGGGGTTCTTGTGAAAATTTGTGAGGTAAGAGTTCTTGTAGCTAACCTCAATAATTTTAAGAAATTATCAAATCTCAAACTTTAAAAAATGGCATTGCATAGTGTAACGATGGTGAAAATAGAGAAAGTGGTAAAATTTTATTAAAATTTTACATTTTAATACATATTCAAATATGCATAAAATCCTCAATGTCAACAATCTTTGTATTTAAATATTTAACAGTTCTTTCAAACAACGCTTTGGGGATTTCTGGGTCAAATTATTTTTTCATGTGATGTGGCTTGGGACTTGATTTGAAAACATTTTTTATGGTGTGGTGTGGGTTGTTGGTAAAAAAGTGTCAGCCTATGGCAAGTCTTCATTTTACAAATGCTTCCCTCAATTTTTGTAATATTAGCTTATGCATAATAAGCATCATTCAATTTAGACTTGACTCCAATGATCTATTTAAATGGTTTAAATTACTTTTTGATACTTAGTTACACGGCGTAGGTATTATTTGAAATTTCAAGTTTTTTCCTTGTCAGCAATTTTCTTGATGTTTTAAAATTTTTTATAATTCTGCCAAGTAACTGGAAATTTATTTTAATGATTTTAGTCAGTAAAGTAAACTTTTTATTTGAATCTTACTTTTTCCTTAATGAAGTTTATCCTTCTCATTTGACTTACTAGATCTATTGTTTGGATCCATTAATATTAGATTTTGAATAGATGTTAGAGATTATGTGCAGATTTCATTTCTTTGTATTCTTAAATATTTCTGTAATTGCTTCCTTAATCTACTTTTCAATATATTTAACAATAATATTGTTTGAACATTCATTTTGTCTTTTAATTTAGGTTGCTCTTTTCAAATGTAGTTTCAAGGATATTCACTAAAAATGAAAGACTTATGGGTCCACGAAATAAAACGTTATTTATGTATGGAAATTTATTATTTAAATTATTAACAATTTTATGGACAATATACATATATGTTTATGTTTACAAATTATATTTTTTCAATAGAAACCAGAGACTTGAAATTACTAATTGGTCTTAGATTCAATAAGAAAAGTGATACAATATAATTAATATGTAAAAATACTATTTAGATAGTGTGTATCATATACAAATACCAAGGCTTAGTATAATTACAGCCTGAGAATTTTCAGCCACATAAATAAAAATGAGACCATGAAAACACTTCACTACCGCCAGAATTTGCTGTAACAAGTCACTTTGAGTAACCAAATCAATGAATTAACTATTTTACACATATTCTTTGTATTGCATACTTTCAAAACATTTTGCACCAAGTTCTCTGTTGCAAGAGTATATTGTACTTCTCTTCGTGTTTTGTACTGCAAAACACTATACCGTCATTAAAGTAGTCCTTGATATAACCATAAATTTCAAAGTGTTATTTGGTTCTCTTTTGGAAATACTTACTAATAATGTTCACGAGATTTGTAAGCTAAGAATTTATAGTGCGAAAAAATATTAAAATCAGAGTAGCATGCGACACTTTACAAAGCTCTGAAATAATGTATTAAAAGTTCAATCCCAATTCCCCAAGCTTCATAAAATTATACATGGGTAATAATGTGATGCTTTATATGGCAATGAAGCAACTACATTGATGTTGGAAAAGCTATATCTTATTTTCGAATCCATGTATTTGTCCTCAGAATTGTACAATAGTTGTATTATTAAATTCTATTCTTGAATTTTGTGCATATAATCAAGCACCACGTTTGCAACACAGATATTTATTGATTACATAATGCATTTTTGACATTACGCAGTAACACATCAATTTTACGAGCACTATTTAGTCTAAATTTTGTGTTATATAGTCAGTTTGTTACATATATGTTATTAGAACAGTAAAAAAATGAGTTTGATGTTATAGTAAAGCAATCGTTTTCATAGCAATATTATATCAGCATAAGAAAGAGTGTTGAGTTAGCTCAATTTCAGTGTATAAAATTTGCGCATAATTTCAATATTTGTGGAGCAAATCATATTAGTGAGTTTTATATTAAATGTAAATGTTGTGCATTGGCAAAGGGAATATTCTACGAAATGCTCATTTGAGGTTGCCAACTTAAAAATTCGAACATGAAGATAAAATCTAAGTCAATTATTTAAACAATATCATCCCTTCAACTTTTCTCGATCAAAATTCAAACTGAGAAGGTGCAAGATCTCGCTCTATTTGAGAGGTCTTATCAACCTAAATGCAATTATTTCCATTGCAATATTTTTGTCAATCCCTAAGAAGAATTAATTCCAGAAAGACTTGATAAATGCCTTCCTAGTATAGGGCAATACCACTGCATAAAATTGAGAACCCTGTATTTCTAAAATTTGTCAAAAAATACACTGGAAAACTACACCATGAAATTTGACGGAGAAAAATTTCCTAAAAAGGTGTTTAGACAAATGGATAAGAAACTATCGATATGTTTCAAAACAGGCGAATGCATATGATAATTTCATGGCATAGTTTCTCATAATTGCTTAAAAATAAGTAAAATTGTCATGAACATTTTGTTTTTTATGGAATTTTAATCCAGTTTTCATTGATTCTTTAGGTAATTTTAACCGGGCTCAGTACTTCACACATTTACTTAATATCAAATTTTTGAAATCAAGAACATAATTTGCTGACTGCTTAAGAAAAGTTAATCTCGGATGCATCTTTTTAATCAGAATTAACAGGGAAATATTTTTGAATTTTTTGGTAATCATACTAAAATCAAATTTCCATACCTAATGCTATAGAAAACTTATAAAGTAACAAAAACATTGTAATAACTTTTGAAAACTACAAAAATATTTCAATAAAAACATCGAAGAACTACCATTTCATTGAACTTCCCAACAAAATTTCAGATTGTAATAAATTTTGGTCTAGTAATTCTAATTATTTAGTTGAATTTGCTGAAGTAGTAGCACAATTATAAATATATTTAACCCCATTTTCGTTCGGGTTGGAAAAGCTGCTTTATTTTTTATAGAAAAATGCTTTAGGGTTAATGCCAACTTCTGCAAAGAAAAAATTGTACAGCTTTTGGCTCCTCAGTTCATCAACGTTATTATCCAAAAACCTGAAAGGGTTACGCAACAGTAAAATTGGACCCTGGTCTACAAAGCCAAATATAAAATGAAGCGATTTTAAACTCACAATACTAATTACTAACCAACATAAGTTTGGCTCGTTAGGGACGTTAGGGAATGGAAAGATTTATCACAAAACGTCATTAACAATAACAACGCATTCGATCAGTTGTCTCATTATATTTCTATGTTACAGCAAGTAATTTTGGCAAAATTTAAAGCATTTTTGTTTGTTTGCAAGTCTATTTGCTACAATAAATGACAGGAAATAAAATTGGATGCAAATCATGTAAATTGATAGATTAGCATTTCCATTCTCAATACTTTTCCATATTTCGATGAGTCTTTACAAAAAGAACACTCATCAATAAATATACTATTTGAGATTCATTGGGACACACGTTTTTGAGATCATTGGGACACAAGTTCTGTAGCATTTTAAATGATATTAATTTTTTCTTTTTACATTCTGTGAAGGTGAATACTCTAGCAATGAAAAGTAATTATTTTTAAAATGTGGCTTTTGGACGTACTCCTCCTCATACTCTTAGTTTTCACCACTAACAATCTCTACAACCTTTTGAAACCTTTAGTTTCCGAGGAAATTGAAAAATCCAAGTGTTTGCCAGTCAATACTACTTTCTAAAACATCTCGATTCCCTAAATTTAATTTTTTTGTCTTTATTGCTTTTATTATTGCAATAACGCAGAATTTTTTTCTACAATTATGATTTTTCTCCAGTATCATATTATTATATTATATTTGCCTCATTAAATTTTGGAAACGTCTACACCAATAATAATTCATTAAATTATAAAAGTGGTCTACACCAATAATAATTCATTAAATTATAAAAGTGAAATTATATTATTGCTTTAGATAAAAAGGGAAATTGCAAATGTGAATTGGGCTTTTTGAATTTATTCAGTGTATCACAAGTAATCTCAAATTATTAAGAGTAATAGTTACCGTTTGAGGTTTTATTTCTATAACAAAATCCTCTTAGTCTCGTTCCAAATTCACGTTTACAAGATAAAACAAAGGCTTTTGAATAAATTTATTAGAATCTAAATCTAATCACAGACGATTTCGACCAGTTTCAGGCTAGTATCTGCACATATAGTAAATAATTGTGGTAGTCTAATAAGGGTTCAACTGGATTTCTTAGTAAACAAATAAATTAGACACATATAATTCCAAATTCAACAATGTTTTACATGAAGAGCACCTTCTCCTACTCTCAAATTTCAAGTAGAGAGTCAGACCTGTCTTGGATTGGTACGTTATCAGACAAAGACATACTCTATTTCCCACCGCCAGACGCACTCAGCGCTAGCACGAAGCATTATTATAATTTACAATTTCAACATTTATTTACACCGTGTGTCTTATATACTGTATTAATACATTTTGCTTTTAGAAGCCTATTTTCAAAAAGTCCGGAAATTATCTATATATGAGTGTNTTTTTAAAATGTGGCTTTTGGACGTACTCCTCCTCATACTCTTAGTTTTCACCACTAACAATCTCTACAACCTTTTGAAACCTTTAGTTTCCGAGGAAATTGAAAAATCCAAGTGTTTGCCAGTCAATACTACTTTCTAAAACATCTCGATTCCCTAAATTTAATTTTTTTGTCTTTATTGCTTTTATTATTGCAATAACGCAGAATTTTTTTCTACAATTATGATTTTTCTCCAGTATCATATTATTATATTATATTTGCCTCATTAAATTTTGGAAACGTCTACACCAATAATAATTCATTAAATTATAAAAGTGAAATTATATTATTGCTTTAGATAAAAAGGGAAATTGCAAATGTGAATTGGGCTTTTTGAATTTATTCAGTGTATCACAAGTAATCTCAAATTATTAAGAGTAATAGTTACCGTTTGAGGTTTTATTTCTATAACAAAATCCTCTTAGTCTCGTTCCAAATTCACGTTTACAAGATAAAACAAAGGCTTTTGAATAAATTTATTAGAATCTAAATCTAATCACAGACGATTTCGACCAGTTTCAGGCTAGTATCTGCACATATAGTAAATAATTGTGGTAGTCTAATAAGGGTTCAACTGGATTTCTTAGTAAACAAATAAATTAGTCACATATAATTCCAAATTCAACAATGTTTTACATGAAGAGCACCTTCTCCTACTCTCAAATTTCAAGTAGAGAGTCAGACCTGTCTTGGATTGGTACGTTATCAGACAAAGACATACTCTATTTCCCACCGCCAGACGCACTCAGCGCTAGCACGAAGCATTATTATAATTTACAATTTCAACATTTATTTACACCGTGTGTCTTATATACTGTATTAATACATTTTGCTTTTAGAAGCCTATTTTCAAAAAGTCCGGAAATTATCTATATATGAGTGTTTAACTGTCCGTATGTCAAAAGTATGTAATTCTCACATAAATGCGAGACAGGAGTGTTGAAAGTAAATAAATTTTCCATCTCCTAAACACGGAACTTGAAATTTCATATTTAAATAGTGCGGTTACACATTACAACCAAAGAGTGCAGAATGAACAAGTTGTTCGTATTCATCACGCTTCTATTTGGAGTGTTACTTGGTACAATGACTGTACAAAGCAGTGATCAGTTTGAATGCACGCTTTGCGAAATTGTGGGAGCAGAAGTCATAAAATATTTGGAAGAAAAGGCGACAAAGGTTGGTATTCAGTATTATTACGTCATTTGTTGTATATCATAAAATTTAATTTCCTATTTATGAAAACAAAATCTTTTAGGAAAGCATTGAGAAAGATTTGCTTCATGATTGCAGCAAACTGAATGCAAACTATAGCACAACTTGCAGTGAAGCTGTAACGGCACTAGTGCCTTTGATCTATGACTTCATTGTCGAAAAAGCGAATCCCCAGGACATTTGCAACTTCCTTGGAGCTTGCTATACTACCTCAAATAATTGATTAATGAAAAAAACTTAATAAATTTTTAAGTTCAAACAGTTTCTGTAAGAAAGTTTATTTCAAAAATAATATTAAGGCCAGATTATATGATCTTTCAATTATAGAATAAAATATACAAACATTTTAGATGCAAAAAATCATTTCTTATTGTTATTAGAAATTTCATACAGTATTTAATTATAGAGAATTAATAGAATAGTTAGCTTGCAAGATTTAAAGGTTATGAAATTATCTAAAAGTATTTATGCAGTGAAATAGTATTTTTGGATGTCTATGTTTTTTTATTTCTTATTCCGATTTCAGCAGCAACATTAACCCTTATGGTGATCATTGTAGTCTGTACCAATATATGGCGTGCTGCATTGAGACAGATGTGTTGTATAAGATTTTGATGNATGAAATTATCTAAAAGTATTTATGCAGTGAAATAGTATTTTTGGATGTCTATGTTTTTTTATTTCTTATTCCGATTTCAGCAGCAACATTAACCCTTATGGTGATCATTGTACTCTGTACCAATATATGGCGTGTGGTATTGAGACAGATGTGTTGTATAGGATTTGATGTCAATATTTTCATATTCAATGCTGTATGGAATAAACAGATCCTACAAAATGCGTCTCAAAACTTTGGACTAGATATACTTGTTATACATAAAATACAGTATCAAAACTGCACATTAACAGTGAACATATTCCTGTTATCCATATTAATTCATTAAACGTATATGGTTATTCTGGCTGAGGTAGTAATTGATTTTTACAAACAAGAAATAAAACTTATTTGAAAATCACTTCGTCGCAGAATGCAATTAATGCTTCAGAAAATTTTAAAGCGACATTATATTCAAAATTTGTCATTAAAAAAGCAACTTTTTATAATCAAACATTTAGGTAGCAGGATGTAATAAAGATCAGTTAACTGTCAAATTTGTACTCTGAATACTTATTCTTAACAAAAATTTGTCAGAATAATATTGATTTTGACACCGAAAACCACTAAATTCCTACTTTTTATAGTTTTAGTAGATGTCTGATTTTATGTGCAACCTAATTAAGACGCTTATTTTCATTTTATAGAACATTAGAAAACGTACACATCCAATTTATAAAGTGGTATGAAGTGTATTTCTAAAAATTTTAATAAAATTAATGGTTTAGTATAGAAATGTGAACGGCAGCAATAAGGGTTTTTGAAGGCTTCGTAACTATTGCACCTCTTGTAAGTAGAACCAGGGGTGTACGCAAAATTTTCTGACGGGGGACATCTTAGTCACGACCAAAAGCGGAACGAAGCCCCCAAAAAATTTTAAAATTATTGAGAAAAGAGACCATAAAAATTGCATTTTACGACCTTAGATTTTTTACCCAAAAAATTTTTATTTAACCAGTCAAAATCCCTTTTGAAAACCTGAAAGGAGGCATTCCACCATGCTCCCCCTGTGTACGCCACTATGTAGAACCATTTATAGAAACATGAACCCAAGCTTACATAAAATTTTCATACATTAAGCTAATTGCAATGGAAGAGAAGTATTTCATATTTACACAATGACATGACTCCATGACATTTTTCCTTTAATATTAACTTGTTATTAGAAATTCATTATAGCTCCATACTTGATAACATCTGGCAATTATCATTGATAAACTTAATGCATCATTAACAATTAATTAATTTTCTCTGCAAGCTGCCTGGGACAATATGAAGATTTTTGCTTATATCAAAGAATTTTTTTGGAAAATTATTGTTATTGGCTTATCAATTGTTATGGTTGTACAAATATATGAGCTTTTCAAACAATTTAGAAGGTATGTCAGAAGTATTTAAAATGAACTGTATAAATATATGTACATTTTATGTATATACCGATAAACATTGCAAGTGCAAAGCAAATTTATTAAAATATTGTATTTTCAACAAATTAAAATCCGAAATGCAGTTGGGATATATAATCGAGAGAATTCTTCTGTGGTAATTGTAGTATATTAAATGCAAAAATGATCATAGCCACGCTTTCATTGAAAAAACAATGTAGTATAGAAAGTATTTGATGCTAATGAGCAAGCCCTTGAAATACCTTAAAATAAACATATTGCAATAGAAATTTGGTAGTGGTATAGGAGAGCAATGAATTACAATATTTTCATTTATTGAAATTTACCTCCTTAATCAGAGGAAATCACCTTTTAATCAAAGTGGAAGTTATCGAAATTATTGCAAGCAACATTTGACATCAGTTTCAATATTTTTTAAAACTACTTATCCTGCTTTAGATGGAATCAATCAGTCAAAATCAATGTACATTAATGAACCTTTGACTCTAGTAGTATTCGACCATATACTATGATATAACTAACTTGTACATATCAAAACAATTTACATCAGGAAAAAATTACGTCAACATAATTGCACTCGTTCTAGTGTTTTTTTACTCTTATAGTATTCTTGAGAGTGCTATGTACATGTGCAGTAAATTTTCGATTTCTTTTTGGCTATTGGGAAATTATTTTATAAAATCAAAATTGAATTTGGCTTAAGCTAATCTTGTAAATTCTTTCATAAATATAGAGCTTTTTATGTAGAGCATAACGATATACCCCTATAAAATATTTCAATCAACTGTTTTTAGACCATAAGCCAAAAACACTATTTTTAATGGTTTTACGTTGTTTATTTCTTAAGAGCTAAGCAAATATATATATAAAATAGCAAGTTAAAAAATCATTTTTTTAAAAGGCACCTTCCAATAATATTGCAAAACTATGCAACACATTGCAATATATTGCAATAATACTGTGATGACACTCTGTCCCATTGAATTTATTGCAATATATGCATTCGCAAATTTTGAAAAAAATAATAGTAAACGGTAGACTACATGGAACATAGGACCAAGACATTTCATGGTACTTGACTAAATTTTACAGGATCATTAACACTCTAATTACGAGATTTGCCTACCTTTTGTGAAATTTTGTAGCTGCCGTCTATATATTCATTGCAATGTCCAAACATATAAAATTATGACGTATTTTTTAAAGTACTATTAATTATATTATGGGTTAAAAAATAACTCCAAATAACTTCTAGCTACTATTTTTGTTGCAACCATTAACTTTAATGCGACTCACTGAAAACAAAATTACAGTGTTCTTAACATCATCATAATTAGTTTAATTTTAGTCCGCTTCAGTGCGTAGAAGCATAAGACTTAAATGTAAACCAGTACCAATAAATATTCTTGAGTGTCGCTTACCAGTTACAATTTCTAACTAGGATCTGTGCCTAAAACCTAAATTGAATAATTGGTTTTAAAAAGAGCTCATTACGATATCACTGCTAATAGTTTTGCATGCGCTTTGTGTTTTGAGAAATATTTCCTTCAACTCAACATAAATCACTGTAAAAAGCTTGAAGATTTAAACATTTCCTATACCGACTATTCTCTTCTTGCCCTCAACATTACAAATTAATATCTGAAGAAGTAAAAAAACAATTAATAAAATTTGAAAGGATTTTCCAAATAAATCATTCCAGAACAATATTTAGTCAAGGAGAAATAGTGTTTGGCTAATGTTAATCTGCTCAAAAAATGCCAGATGTTAAAGAATTTTTGATACCTTGTGATGTTGTGCATTGTTGCAAAAGTTATGCTGTCAACTCATATTATATCTGGGATATCACGAACCATAGCGCTTAGGGAATAGAAAATAGATGCAGTTCCATTTTCGATGATAAATATTTTCTTTCAAGTGATAATGTGATAATATTCATTCTTATTGTGGGGAGATCACGAAAAATCATTTTGGATAAATATGACTATTTTTGACTTAATTGTTTCAAATGGCTTTGCAGCTTAGTGAACACAAAGAATTGTCCAAGCATGACTTTTAGTACATTTGCATGAATTTGATTTTTTCGAAAACAATTTTTGCATGCCACACTTGATCATATTGACATGTTTAACAACGGGACGTGCTGTGAGATTTATTAGGCCATTAATGAAACTAGCAATATCTCTTTTTACTAAAATTACAGTAATTCTAAAACATGTTTCTTAATATTATTTCTGAGAATTTGTTGCACATTGCACGTTAATATTCACATGTACAGTGTTTCTTGTTCAAGACAAACCTATTTAGATTTGAGAAAGGCGCTAATATCAAAGCTGTGCTTAAGGATCATTTGGAATTCCCAGCGGTGACCATTTGCTCTCCAAACAAAATGTTGAAGTCAACAATTGGAAATGATAATGAGTATTGGCCGCTAACATATATTGACAAATATGAAGATCATAAGTTTGATAACAAACTTGTTGATCAGTCGGCAGAGTATAGCATGCCCTCAGACCAGGTTTTTAGTCATTAATAATGCCTATGTTAACACATGCAATGTGGCATGTAGAGAAATTATTAGTAAAGACATATATAAATATATCAATGTATATATATACTACTACTACTACTACTACTACTACTACTACNCTTCAATTCGCTTTATAAAGCGCTACAAACTAAATTTACAAGTAAAACAAAATTTTTTGAAAATAAAATATAGTTCATAATTATCACATTATTTCTTTTTATGAGATGATCTTACTTCTCTACAATTACTGCAATTGCAAGACAGAAACCATGAGCAAGTATTGTTCAATTTAAAATGATTAATAACATAATCTTCAAAAAATATACGAAGTTGTTTCTTTACAATGCTAGGACGATCATAAATGTTGATATTAGAATTGACTGATATGTAATTAGTCAAGTAAGTAATACGATCCCAATAGTTGCTATGAGATGTAACCAATTTGCACTTAGGATTTTTGAAAATAGTCCGTTTTTCTCTTGATGAATTATTCTTTACACTAACAAATTCAGTATGATCTATTTTGTATAACCCATTCAGTACTTTATTGAAAAATATCAAATCATACAATTGAAATTGAAGAGCAATTATATATATATATATATATATACATGAAGCATTTCTAAACACTTTTCTGTGAATACACCATAGCAGTATTTTAGATGGTGTTTTCTATTAGTAAGTTATATAATATAGGTCTTATAATAATAAATTAAGTATATTATGTAAAGATATTGATAAAGTTTCACAATTTTTTAGTCAATCATAAATTGCAAGATAATACTTACATAAAAAGGCAACTCGAATAACATTTACATGATTAGCCTTTGCAAATCATATATACGTTGGTTCAAAAAAATGGCCGCGGCAATATTTTTGAAAAATGCGTATAGCTCGAAAGCGGCAAATTTTATCGAAATGTGGCAAAAATAAAAAAGTTAGCACGTTGAACAGTCTTTGTCGCAGTGTGAATCAATTGACAGATACTTAGCTGGTGAAAATGCTACACATCATTCTTCAAGACAAAATTTTGAAATGCAAACGAAACGCGATTTACTTGAATTTCTCTATGTCAACGACTCCACCAACCGACGTAACATGAAAATCTTGGAAGAAAGGGGAACCTTGGAAAGAAAGAAAGGAAGCGGCCGACCTCTCCAAATTTCTTGCAATGGAAAAAACGCTTATGTCAAATTGCGCTTAAATCTCCGTCGGCGTCAACTCAAAATGTCTGTGATCGTTATAACGAGTTAGCTGGGACATCCGTCAGTAAATCCACAGTTTTTCGAGATCTGAAATCTCAACATGTAATTTTGCCAGCGGTAAGAAAAAATTTGATGGGTTCTATCCCGACGCGTTTGGGCCAGTGTCTTGAAAACGAAGGAAAATTTGTGGAGAAATGGACTGGGACTGAATAGGCAAGACAAAGACGCAACAGACTCATATTTTCTTATATTATTTTGTTTGCTCAATGCTTAGAAAAATCTATTATTTCAGCGGCCACTTTTTTTGAACCAAGGTATATTTAAAAAATATATAATATTACTCGATGTAGGGCTACACAAAAAATTCCTCAACGTGGAGAGAAGCAGTCCTTGATAATTTATTTATTCAAAATATAACTTATTAGACTAAATATAGAACTCAGCGTGGCTTTCTAAACGTTTTTTGCAGCTAAGATATTCATTAAAAGCAATCAGTAATTTACTGTGCCTATTTTATATTTGCGACGTAAGTAATTTATTGTGTTGTTTATGCCTGTAGTAACAGGTTGCGCCAATATATATATATATATATATATATA
>CABFPE010000523.1:160520-181991 GCA_900660155.1 Hofstenia miamia | reverse complement strand
TCTAGAGTTCGATGTATTGGTAAGGGTTTTAATACATCTGAAATTTTTTGATTTCCTATGGTTATATTAGTAAATACTTTAACACATTTGACAATTTTCGTTTGCATAGCATTTTGAATTTGTATACTCTCTCACTTTAAGCTTCTAAACGTATCGATCTAGAAATAATATTCCAAAAAGTATTAATAATAAAAAATATGTGAATGAAGAAATCGACTTTGAATTTTCTAATGTTCTAAGTTTTTTTTAACTTTTTGGATTTATCTTCTCCATGATTGATGTGTGATTAGAAGTAATTCCCCTTTAAAGATATAATTTTCACAACTCTAGTGTAAATTTTTGTTAACAAAGGTATTAAACGTGTAGAACATGAAAGTTTATAATAATTCGTAATTACATGAAACAAAATTTGTAATATTAACTTATTAAAATGCAAGAATGACTTACATTGTTGAATAAAGTCAACCGTCACCACTTGAATCGTTGTAAAAACTGAATAATGTGTCAAAATGAAGACATCTTTTCGTCATAGGCAATGAACAAAATGCTAATGTTATGACAGATTACTTTGTAATTTGTTATTTTTAAATGTTATGTATCAGATAATTGCAAAACTAAATGGATTTGAAAATTTTCCTCAATATCAGTTACAAGATTCGATGGCAACGAATCTTTTTGCAATTGGAATATTTTTAGAAAACTTGGTAAGCAGGTCAGTAATTAAGGCAAATGAAGAATATTCAATCTTAAGAAATTTCAGTAAGACCATTGGAATTGGACATTTTCATGCTTCAGATGTAACCTATGTAGAAAATTTATATGATGTGAAGCAAGCATAAGTGAATTACAGAAAAATCCGCGAATACTTTCCAAAACAACATGTTATTATTATTATTATTTCTGACTTCGCACAGCTTCATGCTGGTATTCCTCTCAGCTCGGGGAACTCACCATTTCCCACGGAGTCTGAGAGCTTTCCTCAGGACTCTTGCTGTACCTAACAATGCTCCCTTCTGTGCTACCGCTCCTCCCCTCTTTAATTTCCACAGCCTTTCTAGTTCCTCTGCCAACTCTCTATACCTGTCTATCTTCTCTTTCGCCTTGCTTTCTACATTTCTGTCCTTTGGTACTGCTATGTCTATCACTGTTCCTAATATTTTTTCTTTGTCTACCTTTGTCTGGCCTCCGCGCTTCTATCACCTTGTTTGTCTGTATGTTTAAGTCCCACAGTATCTTAACCTTCTCATTTTCTATGACGCCCTGTGGCTTGTGCTCATACCACTTGTCTCCTGCTTCTAACCCATGCTGCCTGCTCAAACTCCAGTGTGCCATTCTTCTCACCTTGTCATGATTATACTAATTCTGTGCCAACTTCTCACACCCTGCTATCAGATGATCTACTGTCTCCNCTGTTCTCGTCTATCTCAGTTTGCCACTTTCCCATCTCCCTCTCTAGAAACTCAACCCATTTCCGTGAAACTCCATTGGCCTCTAGCGTCCTCAATACCCACCTATGTGATATGCTGCCATACGCCTTCCTGTAGTCTATCCATGCCATTGCTAAGTTTGTCTTCCTTCTTCTACAATTCTCCCCTACTGCCTGGTCTATTAACAACTGATCTTTGCATCCTCTAGTCTTTGTCCTACATCCCTTATGCTCCTCTGGTATCAACTTGTTCTGTTCTAAGTAACATGCCCGCCTACTTGAAATCACAGAAGAAAAGTTGTTGGCAGACATGTTATTGGCCTGAAGTTGCTTGCCTCACTACCTTTCTTAGGGTCCTTTTGTATCAGCTATGTCCTTCCCACTACCATCCACTCTACTCTGGGCACCCACTCACCACACACTCCTCAAATGCTACTGCTAGTCTGTCATGAACACTTGTGAACTTCTTCAGCGAATACCCATGTACCTCATATCTGCATGGCGCCTTCCAGTTCTTATTATTATTATTATTATTATTATTTATTATTATTATTATTATTATTATTATTATTATTGGGCTATATTACCAAAAATGTTGGAGTAAAAAAAAAGTGATAAATAAAAATATACAAATCTTAGTCAATTTATGGATCTGAATATTCGACACTTAGAGCAACCCAACCACAGCATATGAAAAAAGGAAATGAATTGTTAATATCAAAAGAGTGCAGTCTATCATAAAAAAAGGAGCGAAGCTGTGTTTTCAATTTTGACGGTGAATTATTATAAGGTCGGATATCTGTATTTCTCATTAGATAATGAACAGTGTAAATCACACGGAATAAATAATTGTGATCACATTTGATAGTATTGGATCTCGTTGGAACGAAAAATGTATGTTGACGGGTAGAGTTGTTAGAGGAGATTTTGAAAAATGTTGCAAAGTCTATGTCGATGCTGCCATTCGAGATACGATTAAACAGGAGTAGGTCATAATAGTCAAATAAATATGAAATGGGCATAGATTTACACAATCGTAGTAAATCAATGTAAGGTTTGTGATAAAGACCTGTTATCCAACGAATCTGATGTAGGTGGAATCTTTCTATTTTTTAAGAATTGTGATTGGCGGAAACCAGACTTGCAAAGTGTATAGTAACGTTGAGATAACATGCAAATAATAAAGTTGATATTTGCAAGATTGTGAAAGTGAAAAGGGCATTACTCTTCGTAGTAAGAAAGCCGACTTTGTACATTTTTCAATGATCTTATTTCCATGTAGATTCCATGAAAGATTTGAGCTGATAAATAACCCTAAATCTAAATCTTTCACATAGTCACTGGATTTTAAAGAGCCGAATGATAAACTAATTTAAAAATTAGGAGGATAGGATCTAGTTCGAGAGAACTTAATTACCTCAGTTTTGCTGTGATTAAACCTCATATTATTGATATAAATTTCGTCCAAAATTAAATTATTGTTTGATAAGAAGAGAAATTTAGAATCATCGGCATATAAGAAAGATGAAGAACAGAGAAGAGACTAAGGAAGCTCATTGATCAACACCAAGAAGAATAATGGACCCAGGACACTACCTTGAGGCACACCTGATTTAATTGCAAGAGGTTGAGAAATCGCATCTTTAATTTTGACACACTGGCTGCGATGGGAGAGATAGCTAGATAAGAGGGACATGATGTCGTCACCAATATTTATGCGTCTAAGTTTATGTAGCAATATTTTATGATCCACTTTGTCAAAAACCTTTTCAAAATCCATGTATAAACTAATAGGCTCTACATTATTATCAAGGTTTTTGTAAATACAATCAAGATATAACAGTAGCTGTGACGTAGTAATCTCCTTTGTAAGAAACCATGCTGAGTAATTGTAATTTTAGGAGGAATATGGGGACAAAGATTCTTGAAAATTATTTTTTCAAAGATAATTGAGAGGCGAGGAAGAATACTGATTGGTCTTATCTCCACATTTGAAGAAGGCAATCTTCCAAATGTCAGGTATTATCCTAGTAGTACAATTGAGGAAAATAACTGAAGAACAAACGGAGCAATAGTATGAGAAATCTTGCTCAACAGCAAGGGTGGTATTCCTTCAGCATGGACAGTTGAGGACGAGCTTGAACTTAATTGTTTGAATACATCTTCATAAGATATAACAAGGTTTTGAAAAGGTAATTGATCAGCTGTTGGTGTAAATTGAATAGTCCAACAATCGTAGTAATCAAAAGAACCCGGATTCCTGAAGTTCGAAATAAAATATGAGATTCATCGTCTCAGGAATTGTTGCATAGTTTGCAAGATTGCGAATATATTTATGATAGATGTTCACATTAAAATTATTGAGATTTTGAAATTTATTGACAGAAAATTTGGTATTGCAATGAAACAATCTTCTAATTATGACACTTATGTGCTTGAGGTAACACTATGTAACGTTTTTGATAGTGACAATGAATATTCAATTTACTTTGAGGTAAATGAAAGAAAAGGCAAAACAGGTGGCCAATGGACTACTGTTTATTGAAATTTGTTTATTTTCCTAGTTATTAAACGTATTCTTATAGTTGTATTAAATGTTGATATCAGGGGCGTACCCAGGATTTTCTGACGGGGGGACATCATTGCTATTTCCTAATGCGGGGTGAAGCCCCGAGAAAACTTTTGAAAATATTGAGAAAGAAATGCATTTCACGATCCTAGATTTTACATTTTTCAATTGTTTACGAAATTTTTTTGATTTATCCAGTCAAAATTAAATTGGGAAACCTGACGGGGGCATTCCACCATGTCCCCCTGGGTAAGCCACTGGTTGGCATGGAGAATAATTTTTTCAATTTCAATGATTGCAGATCTTCGCTGTGAATTAGAACACACGTTACATTCATTCTTTCAAGCCGCATAGATTTCCTACAAAAAAATTTTCTTGAATTTCTAAGTATTTCTATGGAACAATTTTCCTTAAACAGTGAGATTATTAATTATTGCAATTCAAGGTATGTTAAGAGAGAACGAAGACCAGCATCAAACCTAGATGTTGTATATAAAAATCAGAAAGAGCTTCGTGCGTTAAGGTTTTTGTTCAAAATTTATATCACATCAGCATTATCGATCAAAATCTGTTTCTCAATATTAATAGATCATGGTCTGATGTAGTGACATACGTGAGAAAGCGATTCAATATTCCTGAAGAACTGATTGACATAACTTGCGAGCTTGAGCAAATATTTGATATGACCTACGCTGCTACTTATTATAGTTATCTTTGGTCTCAAGCAATGACAATGGAATTACAAGCATTCATATTTAGAGATGAGGATTTATCAATAAATGATAATGCCTTAAGTATTTCTGATGAAAACTACTTATTATATCATTATGGTAGATGTTAGATTAGAGCTATGACTCCTAATTCATTTATTACATGTCTCTAGATTTATATTTTTGATATATTTATTTAGACAAGTAGCTTTATATATGTATGTATATTGTATATATGCATATATATATATATATATATATATATATAACCAAAACGTAAAAATAACATTCCATTACTTTTGGAGTTGTAATCAATTCGTGGAACATTGCTTAAAATTTAGGGGCATATGCACGCAAAAATCATGATTCAGAAAACACATATATATTTCTCTTTAATCTGAAATTTTATATTTTTTAGGTGAAATTAAAATTAACAATTTATGCTTACAGAAAATGCTTTGTAGGAACTAATTATACATGCTCTTAATTATGCGAGCAAAGCTGTTCCTGTAAATATTTTCGTTTTGCAAAATGTATCAATAGCAACCTATGAAAGCTTTGCGAGCGTTTTCTAAACAGTGGATGTAGGTATTTTGACACTACGTCTAAACATACAAAACCGTTAAAGGCGTTAATCCTATTTAAAGTATTGCAAGTACTATATGAACTGGTCAAATGCATATAGAAAAATTTTGTATAATGTAAACCAATATTGCGCTAAGTCATCGAACTATCATGCTTGATTTGAGTTTGTTTTAAATTTACATTAAGAATGAGGCAATTCAGAAAAATTAATAGGTTGTCTAGCAGCATATTTAAATCAATCATTTTATGCAATGCATGTTGAAACTACAATTACAAACATTCACTACCAGAAGTATAAATGGAAGCAAGGTCAGTACTGACCACCGGACCTTTCTGAACTTTTGGTGAACCGGATCTGGCCACCCTTAATTTCACTTAATCTAGAAAATTATTCATGGCGATGCAAAGAGCTGATTTTGCTTGATGCAAATTTCAAACTTTTATCAATATATTTCTAGCAAATCGCAATTTTGGTATTTTCTTTACATCAATTCTTTGCATAACTTGCATCGGGTTTTAGTTTTTCAGCTTTTTTATGGTAGTTTATATATATTAATAAATATAGTGCTGTGCAAAAGTTCTCGGACACCTAACTTTTGAGATGAAGACAATAGCTTTGATTTTTTGCAATTGGGTTTTTAGCATTTTGAATTCATATTTCTCCTCAATTTTTATGTATGAAATTAAGTTTTCAGCCTATGACCCTGTGAAGGGGCCCCTAAAACTATGTTAGTAAATATATATATGGTATTTAAAATATAACACAAAAATTGTATTGAGCATGAAAAACTTAGTATATTCACATTTTTTTGTAAGAATTTATTCAGAAGTTTCTGAAATATTGGTCGTCAATCTTGTGCAAATCCCATTACAATGTTGAAATTGGCATCTCAATTCGATTTTTAAGTAAACCTTTACGGAATTGAACGAGGACTTTCGTAAATTAAAGTACAGTAAAGTAAACAACATTGCTTTCAATTTGATGGCCGCTGAAAATATATTACACAAACAGGATATAAATTAAATTAATATTTACAAGAGTATTAATTACAACGGGCTTTTCTTTGTTGCATTTGAGTAAACAAAGTTAAATTATGTGAATAATTAGATTTTTTCGCCAACCAGTAGAAAATAAAGACATTGTTTAATTTTTAATAAACCAATATTCTTCTTAATATCGAAATCTTCCAAATAACCAAATGATTACAGATGTATATCACATTAATATTATACAGTATAATGAATTTTGTTTGATTAAATTACATAATGACACTCACATGCGTATCATAACTAAATCAAAATACATTTTAATATTTTTAAGTTGCAATTTTTCTTAATAAAATGGGTTTTATTTAAAATTTACGTCCTTTAACCAATGGTTTTACTTTACTTTAATTTATTGCAGTGTACGAGGTCTTAAGTAAAGTAAAGTAAAATCAAATTATAAAATTATCTGGTTTGCTTTACTTTAAGGCAGTGTACTACTAGGGTAAGGTCAAAGACCTTCAAATTGGATAGTGCTTACATAATGTCGATTTGAATCTCCAAGCATTTAAAACAGTCTCTCTACTTCTACACTGTAGCTTTGGGCTATCCTAATATACTCACCTTAGGCGTCCACAACAAACAATTAAAAAGCACTAGCATAATATTTAGCAGCTCAATATTTCAATTATTGTACAATATTTGAATTATTGTACAATATTTTAACTCGTTGCATAACTACTATTTCAATTACTGTAGTAACAGTAGCATTGGCAGCCGGTGGTATTCTAATGTAAAATATTCGGAACCACAGAATTTGTGCTAATTAGCGAGAGCCTAATGTATAGCTATAGCTCATTTTGCATTGCAAATTGCCGTCGCAGCAAAATTTCTATTCCCATCCCTACACGTTCCCACTCCCAAGGTCAGTCTACCGCGGTATGACCTGAAAAAATGTAGTTGCAATCCACTGAAAGATATATAAAAAGATGGTAATACACACAAAAACACAAATCAAGTCACGTATGATGAACAAAGAAACGAACTTATTGCCAAACAATGCTGTTGACGGTGGCTGCGTGCTAAAGTTCTTGTTTATTCATTAGACGAATTTTTTTCAAAATTCGCTAGATGGCGTTGTAAAATATTGGATTCGTATGCAAAAAACATCAAACATAAGCCCAAATTTGCTTGGCAAATCGTTCAATATTTTCTTCTCAGTTTCCCATGTGACCAAATTCATGTACTTCATCAACATCTCAACAATATAGGCTTCAAATTGTGTATTTAATAACCAATTCCTTTTCACAAAAGGAAAATTCACGACTCTCTGCAATAGTCCATTCAAGCCAGGCATATATGTTAGAAGCCTTGGAAGGAATAAATTCAAATGAATCCAGTGTAGCTTGTTCACCAGCAGCAGTGTCAGAAAATAAGGCTTGCATTTCAGATTTGTAATTTGGATGCATCATACTGATATGAGACATTAAATTTGCGTAACTACTCTGTATATTTTATTTGTTTTGCACTGCATTTGCATACAAATATTGCTTCAGCATCTGGTGCTCCTTCTGCAGTAAAATAAAAATCTGCAACACTGTTTGTAGTAAAGTTCATAACAACCGAATTCCGTGAAAAATAAAATGAAATGCCAGCAAATACAATGCTGTCTTGATAACCGTGTGAATGAGTTTGTTTTGTCGCGTCATGTCTAGCAAAAATGAACGCCATCTGCATTCAAGATTCAGCAATTATTTGAGCTATAATGCTGATTTGTTTACTCAGTTCTTTAATTGCCCATGCTTTTGAAGGATTAGTGAGGAGGGCTTTGATTTGATGAGGCAAGCTGTTTTTTTCCTTTTGTGTAAAGCTAAACATTGGGAAGGAATAGGCTACCACAAGACAACACGTAAGTAGTGCATGTAATGATCAATATTTGTTACAATAATTGTTACAATAATTGTCAATATTTTTTCTTCAACAATAAATAATTGCAATACATTTTCACTGAACCATACAATTATTGCAACAATATTAGTGAAAATTATTGTATTGTCAATACAATAAACAGAGAGCCTGTAATTATATCATGATATATATATATATATATATATATATATAATATTGAATTTTCACACTGCTTCAAAATTTGTAGTACCACTAGTGCATCAAATGTGGTTTTAGTCATCAATAATACATGAGCTAATGATTGCAAGTTAATCATTATTCATTATTATGTTTCTTAGATCTCGTAAATAAATAAAATTCAGTGCAAAGTGCTTTTCTGCAATTTTTGAGTTGAAAAATATTTTAATGTATAGACATTAAATAAAATTTAAAAATAATTTATATTTTGGGTTACCTCAGCAATTTGGAATTAATTTTTATATAAAAAGTTAAAATTGGGAAGAAATTGTTCTTAAATTTGAAAAAAAATATTTGAAATAGTCCATTTCCTTTAAAATTTAAAATTCATTTAAATTTGCCAGAATTGCATTCTTATTGTATTTGTTTAAAATAGAGAAAATATTTCAATTGTCCATCACTAAATGTAACTCAGTGTATCTGATAATCTTTCAAGCATTTCTTTCAACCTTTTTTTGTTGGTGCTAGTCTAAACTGCAATATTTGAACTACCTAACATTATAAGACTCTGATTCATTCCTGTTAGAATCCTGCTCTGATGCGAAAAACCTAATGTTTGCCACCAGTGTGCCAACCTTGCAGCAGGTGGCCTATTTCTTAAATGAGCAGTGATTAGAAGAATAATATTACAGCTCTTTTACATTATTTCATAATTTTCAAGAACACATGATATTGCAGAAAAATGACATAGCCAATGACTAGGACATAGAGGCCTAATTGAGTCTTTTAAGAGTTGCTCATAAAATTTTGTTACTTTTTAATTTTCCACTAAATTTGTAAAGTTTCCCAAGCTCTTTCATCCAATGTAGAAAACTCTGAAATAGTGAATCAATTTCTGCTACTGTTTCAAAGTCAATGTTCACCAAGAGATGTGAACACCAATGAATAGTGATTTGTAATTGTAAGTATCTGTCATGTTATATGGCCCATCAAATGTTTAACCTCAAAGAAAAATGAAGTCCCTTTTAAGTTTAAGTAAAGCATCTAGTATAGATGATGTAATTGCTGCACATTTTGTATCAGCATCAATAAATTAATGTGTTAGAAAGCTCTTTAAATTGAAATCCAGCTTCATAATTCTGAATTCCTTTTGCTTGAACAAAAGCAAGCTAATTCAAATTAACTTTCTTCATTATATGACCTTGACTAGATTTTATTGATATGCAGCCCAGTAAACTATTTGCTAGTAGTTAAACATTATTTTTATAGTAGTCCTTGACTAAATTTATAATGTATTTAAAAATATGGATTACAGAAGCCTCATTTTTTCATAAGTATTACTAATTTTATAACAGAACTGTCTATTTTCCAAAACAGTGAATTTTATTATCAACATACTGCACAAATAGCAGATTAACAAGCAAAAATTGCAACAACATTGTAATCAAGAACAAATTAGAACCAAAATAAGAAATTGCATGATCTGCTTATTCTAATTGATATGCTTTTCTATTCCTGATGCTTGAAATTTCAGTGGGTTAAGTATTATAACAAAAATATTCAATTTGCTTATTTGCTTATTCCATTTGATATGTTTTTCTCTTTTACAATGGCATTTGTTAATGTGATTGAAATTTGAGTTGGTTAAGTTGTATAATCAAAATTAACAATTGTCTTAATTACATATACCAACTGATAATATTTATCTCATCCCTCATTCATATTATTGTTGGGAATGCATCACCAACATCTCCTAGAATTGCTGCACTTGTTTACAGTAAAATGTACAAATTGTGTAGTAAAATCAGAATGAAGCCCATTTTTTAATTCAAACATGCTGCAAGAATTGGACAATTAACAACTTTACAAGAGAACAACAGCAAGGCAAAAGGAATCACACATTATTCTGAAGGGAATTGCTCAAAAGTAGCAAAATTTGAAATCAAACCAGTTTACTTCAGATCAGTACATTGGCATTAATTTTTATCAAGAAATTGATTTTGAATATGAAATTCCTGACTTATAATTTTGCAGACCTAGTGTTTGGAGTTAGACAAAATGTCTTTAATATCTTAAGCCAATGCATATGAGTAATGAAAAATATTTTCTATAATTTCCATAATGGTTTAAGCCATTATTGATGGAATCTATGGTGATTTGATTTACATTTGTGGCCCACTTGTGCATTCCAAAAGCTTTAGATCATTTGATAATTGCTCTAAGACTTGTTAGAGACTTTTTTCTTCATTGACACAAAGAATCATTTCATCCTATTAAGGCAAAATAGAAATATTTCTTAAATATTATTGCATTGGAAAATCAGACTACACTCAAAGTATGTTATTAGATCTAAAATCTTATGTCTGGATTTAAATGCAAAAATGACTTTTCCAAATTAGCAAATTTGGAAATCATTGGAATTGAGTAAGTGTGCTTCTTTGTTATAGTGAAAACTCAAAAAATTATCACTATGTAGTTTTTAAATTTGTCAAAATACTTAAATTAATTACTGTAAGAATATTTCATTTCTATTTGTAAAATGGCTCTATGAAATGTTATTAAGTCAAAATGAAACATCAAATAACATTCTGATACATTATATTTACAACTTCAAATAAAATAGAGCAGTGTAAAATCACTTCATCTGTCTTCAAAAATAGAATTTCAGACAGATTTTGCAAACTATATTGCTCCCATAAAATATTTTTTTGCTAATTTGGATAGTAATGTATATCATTCAGCTATATTTTATTTACAATTCAAATTGCTGAAAAGTAATGAAATAGCTAAAATTGTGAAAGTTCTTGGTGTTAAAATTTATAGTGAGGTCATCCTTCTCCCTGTCACAAAGTAGGAATACTGCACTGTAAAATATTTAGTTAATTTTCCTAAGGTTGAAATTAGTAAAATACACAGATATAATATTTGCACATATTGCATCTATGGTAAATTAGTAAAATATATCAAATTGAACTTTAGTAAAATGAATTAATCAATAAATAAATTACTAGACACATTACATTAATGGTATTTGTACTGTTTTAAAATGTGTTAATTGGAGAATTAGAAATTTAACAGAAGTATTAATTCCAATCTTTCTATTTTCCTATGGAAATTAATTAATATCAATGCCTATTAATATTATTGTTAGGGCTTACACACAGTCATTATATATTGTTTGTGCAACATTCAATATGCTTTGTAAATACTGTTTCAGTTATTGTGCATGCGAATGTGATTTGTTTCCCCAGAATGGCAAAAGAAAAAAGACGATTGTTAACTATGTAAATGCTTCTCCAAATATTATGATTGTAAAGTGCACTGGCCCACACACAGACTTACCAATAGTCTTTTACTTGAGAATTTTCGAAAATATTCGTCTTAATATTATTATTATTAGTTTTATTTCTAAACACAAGTCATATTGCTAAATAAAAATAAAAATTTGTGAGGATCAACATTTTTCAAACACTTAAAGTTTTACTACTTTTTTGCAACTGTGTCCCTCTCATCAAAAGTGCAGTGCCTACTGTATCCCCATCTATATACTCAGATGCTCCATCATGTGTTGTACCAAATCCGCATCTAAGCAAGAGATGTACAAAAAGACCCTCACCTGATGTACACAATTCTGTTCCTGATTAATTAGCACGAATTCTACAAAAAGTTTCAATTAAAAATCAATATTTAGCGAAATATTTTGCTGATTTTATGTTTCTCAAGAATGAAGAACTATAGAGAACTATTTGCATCAATAAAACAATGTTGTATATATCTGTGTGATATTCATATGACTTATGTGAAAAACAACTAGGAAAAATGCCTTTATTTTCTCAAAGCTGTGATGGCAAAATAGCACAATATTTGATTTTCACTTTTTTCTTCTTGGACTCAGAGACTGTGACTTATTGCTTTTTCAAAGGGATTAACTCATTAAAGAGCATTTCTGTCCCATGTGTGTTGACATTTTGGAGTCAAACAGATGAAGTGATCAGAACTGTATTTGATAAGTGATGTTTAACAGTTTATAAAACTTAGAGAACTGATCTGCTTAGAAGTCTTCCTCAAAAGGACGTTGTATGAAATACCAGCATTCAGCCAAATTTATAATCTTATTAAAGGTTGATGGTTATTATTGAGGAATTGCAATAAGGCATTATCAACATTACTACCAACGCATTAAAATATATTTGAATATGACATTTCTTTCTTGAAATTTTGCAAGCATATGGTTTAGAATTGGATACAATGCTTTCAATTTTTAGGAAACGGCTTGTGAGTGATGCTTGTGTCCATGAATTTGCAAGAAATATTTTATATAATTTCTTCACAATGATTTATTGCAGTGGTTGATAGAATCGTTTCTATGCTGATTTGATTGTTACTATGAGGCTCACAGCAAATCATTTCTTTTAAGTATGTAAATTATTTTTTAGGTATTGTTAGAGCATCACGAAAGAACCTAGGATACTCGTGCTAATATTGACATTAGGAAACACTACTTCTTCGTTGGAACAAGGAACCACTTCACCCTAGAGGTATTAATGGAAATCTGACGTAATTTTTCTACATTACAAACAGTGATTACGTTTTAAGAAAGTAGATTACGAAATAAACTATGAGCAAACATTGTTTCTGTAAAATTGAAATACTTGTCAAAAAATGAAATTTGAGCAAATCATGCATGATATACATATAATATAATCTAGACTGCAATAGTTGTAGATTGAAGTAGAAAACAGCCTCCAATATTAAATTATTTTATATTATATGTTAATTAAGACATTTCAATTAACAATTTTTTAATTTTAGAAATGCTTGAGTTAATTTTTTTAATATTACAAATAATATTTTTGAACAGAACAAAAATCTGGTTTATGGCCAAAAACGGATTTGTTCTAAGAAACTGCATGCATTTTCATTTATAATTGCATCAACTAAACTCCATATATTTCTTGTAGTTGTTCTATATAATCGATTTTCAACAAATAGATAGAGATGCAGTTATCTTTCATTATTTGATAATATCATTTTCCAAATATTTTCGCTGGGCTACTTACTAATGACTATGATAATGATCTCGTTAACTTCTTTTCCAATTTCAAACAAATTTTTCAAATGCATATAAATGGAAATGATTTGGATTTGCTTTTTGCTGTGGTTCTCTTACTCGCATTTCACATGATTTGTCAACGAGTGATAATTATATTGAAATCTAAAATTGTAATGTAATTTGGGAAATATCGAAATAGAATTTTCGTAATCTATTTTTCCTTTAAATTATTTTGCAAAAAAAATTGAATCTTTTGTTGACAATTACTGTTGCTTGCTTATAATATGATAAGCCTCTAAACGATTTCTTCTCAAAACTGCAGTGTTGTGATGATGCTGATATAGTAAGCATATTTAGTAATTATTTTGTAGTAAATTTCTTAAAATGTATGTCAATTTCCTTGCATTTCACATGCTAAAGATATTCTGTTCTTGCTAGAGTTAGTAAAATTGATCTAGCAAATGACATCCATTGGTTCTTGAACAAAGTGGCATCTCTATTATTATTTTTACCACAACTTCCTTGCATATTTTTGTAATTATGTTATTTATATCCAATTTGTGAGATAGGTGGAACCAATACAAAATTTAGACCCACAACCAAGCCATACTTTGTCTGTAATTTCTTGACTTAATGTTCCAGCTAAATTTATTCCTATTGATGATAATGCTGCTATACTAAAGTTAAATTTCACTTCAAAGAGGTTAACATCTAGCAAGAAATAGCTGAGTGAAGCTAGCTGTCTGGTAGACTCATCTACTTCTAGTTCATCAAAAAAACTTTTGATTGCCGTCATAATATAAGTGACAAGATTTACCTCCATTAACGATGGAAGGTTGTCCATAAGTTCTGTGTCCATCTCCAGTTGGCACTGGCAATAATTGCCCGTGAACGCAAAAAGTCTTTTATAAAATGACCACCACGGTCTAGTGGTGCTTTTTTCGAGTATTGCATATTTTGGCAGTGAACTTGTTTTGACAATAGTCTCCAATAATTTTTTATGCTACACTGCTTGCTTGTAGTTTCATTCATTTTCGTACAACGTGCCTGATGCAATCGTACTGATGACAGTGCACTCTGATTAATCCATTTCTTTGATTTAGTACAAACTTAAACTACACAAATAATATCTTGCAAGGACGTCATGCCAAAAATGGAGTTATGTGACTACCATCCAATGCAACTGCTGAGAACCCATCTGGGTTCCGAAACAAATGTACTTGTACGGGATCCAAAAGGTCAACTTCACCTGTCACAATTAACTTGGCTAGATCGGTTTTCCCAATGTCCTTTAGCAGTTTCGTAGTTGTAAAGCAAGAAATCGAATGATTTTGTAAGTAGAGTTTTCAACTTTGTAGTGTTATGCAGAACACAGACACCTGTTTACTCTTTCTTGCACATGAACATATCCCTGTATTTTTGTAAACTTTAAATCCTGTATTTCTGTGAGCCAAGAGTCTGTAACAGCAACTACATCTGGCATTATATTCTGTAGTTTTGTTTCTAAACTTTCAATCGCATCACTATAGATCTTACAATCAAAAGAAGAAAGCTCGGGTTTGTTTTGCTGAATATACTTTCAATTCGACTGAAGCTTTTTATCTTCAAATGCAGATCCCTTATTATGTTATTAGTTTTCTCCAGGACAGGTATTTCAATCTTGGTATTTCTCTTGGCTAACAAAAATTCACGAGAATACTTAAGCATTGATATTTTTCCAATAACTCTCATTTTTTCTATAGAGTTAATCTAGCATGATGATTATAAAGGTGGTCCACTGGAATTCCATTGTTATTCAATTTCAAATTAGGTCCTTTTTAAATATTTTTTATTTATTCTTTGTTGAGTGATCAATTCACGACTTTTTCTAAAAGTTTGCTTTTCTATTTCCAAATCAACTGTGGACAGAACTTTCAGTATACATTCAGGTTTATTATATTCCTTCAATTTCCTTTCTTTACTAAGTATAAGTCTTGTACTCCAAATTTGTTTGAAATTTTACTATTAATTTAAGTAGTTGAGGGATATTTACCAAATCTAATTTTTTTAACATTTATATTAGGTTCATTTAAATGTCTTAGTATAGATAATATTTCCATTTTGTCATGAAGTATTAGATTTTCAGAAGAACCACTAATTTCATTTATCCCGCGAACTCTAATGCATTAAAGATATATGTGTGATTGTAAACTTTTGTGAAACAGCGCTGTTTTGTTTTCTTTGTAATTCGATTGCAGAGAATTAAAATCATCAATTTTCTTTTGTAATGATTTTATGTTAGAATGAAGAGTAGAAATTTGACGATAACTTTCAATGGACGCATATACAGTTAAAATTCCCACCAATTGTTCTTTTTTCCAAGATTAATAAAATCATTGCAGAAAATCCTTAAACGTTTTCACAGCCACTGTATGAACACCAGTAAATTTCCAATGCATTTTAGTTTTGCATACATGGCAGTGAAATACATCTTCATTTGCACTAATCGAAGTCATACAAGATTTGCAAGTAGCCTTTCTGTATGTTAAATGTTGGATTTTTTTATTGGAAGTGATGAAAAAATTTCATGAAATTGACACAATCCCATCCTCTGTATACATTCCCAATGCTTCTAGTTTACAAATCAAAATTTTCAATGGTTGATGGATGCCAATATTTAACTTTGCAAAAAACTAGTATTACATAAGAAAATCATTCCGTTCTTCCAATTAAATATAAAATATTCATTTTGCTTAGCACTAGAGAGTTATATAACACTTTCAAGAATAGACAATGCTGGAACTATCATACATTTACAACTAACTTTATAGCATATATTCTATCCTTAAACAACATTTCCCCCACGATGTTCCAGAATATTCTTTATTACCAAATTAGCCTTTGAATTTGTAATCTCAAAGTGATTTGAAACAATACTAAGGCTCTTAATTTCGTCAGGAAATATTGCGGTTGATATTTTGTCATGAATTACTTTCAAGAATTGACAATGATGGAACTATCATACATTTACAACTATCTTTATAGCATATATTCTATCCTTAAACAACATTTTCCCCACGATGTTCCACAATATTCTTTATTACCAAATTAGCCTTTGAATTTGTAATCTCAAAATGATTTAAAACAATACTAAGGCTCTTAATTTCGTCAGGAAATATTGCGGTTGATATTTTGTCATGAATTTTGATGAAATCCTGATCATTACGTTATTACAAAAACGAGTAAGGCATGTGTTTCATTGATATACAATGTAAGATCTTTTGTTCTTGTAGTAACTCAAAAAAATAATATCATTTTAATGAACAAATTGGGAATTTTAATAAATATTGCATCAACTATTTGATAGTCAATCTCAGTACGAAGATGAATTTTTCGCAGTGTTGACGGTGACTACCATCTGCAATGTATTTTTTGCTTATGAGAATATTCAACAATATCAGAAGGATCCAATTGCGCCATCTAAACCTAGAGGGCATATATTATTTTTCTCTTTGAAGATTTAACCATTATATATTTTCAGCCAATTATAAAATAAGCATTCACATCTCCAGCTAGTCAATTTCCATCAGAATAAACTCTTTTCTGCAAAACTAGGATATTGCAGTAACTAATAATAAAGAGATACGGGGTGTCAACAGTAAATTTCAACCTAGATACGCCACGTCAAACAGTTTGCAAAAAAATAAATATATATATATATATATAATGCAGATAATCTAAGCTAGTAAGCTGCAAATAAATTTGAATGCAATAAACAATGTTATTTTATTACAGAAAAGGTATGTCTACAAGCACCTTCCAGCTAAAGTTGTAACACAAAAAGATGTGTTTATTTGCTTGTAATTGTAATGATACTCCAAGCCTTGGATGAGCTTTAATAATGAGCATGTTAACGAGAATCAATTAAGAATAATGTTGAACATCGGCTGTTTGATGAGAGCTATTGAAATTAAATAACTATAGATTTACTTCTCTAGAAAAATGTTTCTTGAAACTTGTACTTCTGTTGTAAATTTTGAAAAGATCTCAAATTTTAAATTTGTAGTTATGTTATTAATGAGAGCAAAGTTATAATAAGTAAATTGAAATTATTTTTAAACGCTTTCTTTGCTTTTGGCTGTATTGTCCAGGTGGGGTTGTCTTAGCTACCATGGGGTTTATCCATGAATGCGAAATTGATACGAGTAAGGTTTTCTTGTTGCTTCGGTTGAAAAGGCTTGGCTACAATAAAAATTATATTTCCTGGTTTGGCCTACCTTGACATATTGTTGTATTTTGTGTGGAAGAGCTTCCAATTCTTTTATATATTTGATAATGCCCAGAAGAAAGGATTAAATTATACACAAAATCAAATATTTTCTACATTTGCGATATTGAACTTTTTTATCAGACCATGCTGCCTAAATTACCACCTCTAGTGAAAACAAGCCTATTTATGAATTTGAATTAAGTTTATTCCCAAATGAGATTTATCTAAATCCAACATGCTCCTGAAACATATAAGCAGTCGGAAATTTGATACTGATTTTCAAACCCTAAATTAGAGTCCAGCAGATTAAAAAATAAATCATTAAACTAGTCAAATTCAAAAGTATTGTTGCTTTCTAGCAGACAAAAAAATGAATTGCTATTACAAATGTTATCTAATTTAAAACATTAACTTTACAATTCAATAATACAGGCCACTCTTAGATGAGTCGGGTCGGCATCTGGGTCATTTATAATCGCTAGGATGGAAGAACACTGACAAATTTGAAGAACATTTTAAGAAGTAAAACGTTTGAATGATTGCCGCAAATTCTTAGTCTTAAATTGTTTTTATATTGCTTTACTTGAATTTGTAATATTTTTAGTGAAAATTTTATGCTAAAACATTGTGAGCGTATTATATTAGTAATCGTTCTTTAATCAGGTTGGGTTGTTGGTCAGTGGTAGAGAAGCCGGCCTGCAGGAGGGTTAAGGAAAATGACCAGTTTCCAATCATGATTTTTGCGTGCATATGCCCCTAAATTTTGAGCAATGTTCCACGAATTGATTACAACTCCAAAAGTAATGGAGTAGAATTTTTACGTTTTGATTATATATATATNGGTGAATGAGAAGGTCAGTCTGAGGGGTTGTCACTTTTGGTCTTCCAGACAGCTTGCGAGAGGAAAAATTTTACATTTGCTGATAGCGAGTAGCACTTCTGGATACCGAAGATACTAACACGCCCATTCTAACAGTTATAGCGCGATAATTGTACCCCTCTTTGTACAAGATATGAATTCGAGCACGCTTTGTTGGTGAAATTTCACTACCACGGAGCATATTTCAAACTATAATGATAGTGCTTTTGCAGTGAAAATGTATTGTGTGTAAATTTAAAGCTATGTTAATTTGATTAGCTAAATGAATCTGTTGTAAATTCTAAGAAACAATTGGGAATTCCAGGAATTTTACGAAGTTTCCAGGAAATAGCATAAAACATGCTTTAGACAGCTTACTGTTCTCCAACTTTTGACCAGTACTGTATATATAAAGCTACTTGTCTAAATAAATATATCAAAAATATAAATCTAGAGACATGTAATAAATGAATTAGGAGTCATAGCTCTAATCTAACATCTACCATAATGATATAATAAGTAGTTTTCATCAGAAATACTTAAGGCATTATCATTTATTGATAAATCCTCATCTCTAAATATGAATGCTTGTAATTCCATTGTCATTGCTTGAGACCAAAGATAACTATAATAAGTAGCAGCGTAGGTCATATCAAATATTTGCTCAAGCTCGCAAGTTATGTCAATCAGTTCTTCAGGAATATTGAATCGCTTTCTCACGTATGTCACTACATCAGACCATGATCTATTAATATTGAGAAACAGATTTTAATCTGATGGGATATAAATTTTGAACAAAAACCTTAACGCACGAAGCTCTTTCTGATTTTTATATACAACATCTAGGTTTGATGCTGGTCTTCGTTCTCTCTTAACATACCTTGAATTGCAATAATTAATAATCTCACTGTTTAAGGAAAATTGTTCCATAGAAATACTTAGAAATTCAAGAAAAATTTTTTTGTAGGAAATCTATGCGGCTTGAAAGAATGAATGTAACGTGTGTTCTAATTCACAGCGAAGATCTGCAATCATTGAAATTGAAAAAATTACTCTGCATGCCAACATTTAATACAAGAATAAGAATACGTTTAATAACTATAGAGAAATAAACAAATCTCAATAAACACTAGTAAATTGACCTGTTTTGCCATTTTTTCATTTTACTCAAAGCCTGAATATTCATTGTCACTATCAAAAACGTTATATATTGTCACCCCAACCATATAATGTCATAATTAGAATTTCTTCATTTTAATTAGAATTTTTCATTGTAATGCCAAATGTCCTGTCAATAAATTTCAAAATCTCATTAATAACATGTTGTTTTGGAAAGTATTTACGGATTTCTGTGTAATTCACTTGCGCTTGCTTCATATTATATAAATTTTCTACATAGGTTACATCTGAAGCATGAAAATGTCCAATTCCAATGGTCTTACTGAAGTTTCTTAAGATTGAATATTCTTCATTTGCCTTAATTACTGATCTGCTTACCAAGTTTTCTAAAAATATTTCAATTGCAGAAAGATTCGTTTTTATCAAATTTTGTCATTGACATTGTGGAAAGTTTTCAAATCCATTTAGTTCTGCGATTTGTTGATATATTTCCCGCAATTCTTCTATCACATATGAATTATTGTAGCTCTTTGAACAACCAATCTGAAAACGGATTTCGTACATTTTTCTTCGCAATGTGCTACTATTGGAGTAATTTACAACTTGGTATTATCGTCATATGCCAACTAAGGTCAATTTTCAGGGGAGCTACTAATGATTTTAAATTTTATGCTCATTTGTTCTAACATATTTTTAGATAATCCATATACATCAGACTTGTTGTATACAATAAACTCCAATTCCATTTTTGACAATCGGATGTTTTCCTGAAACTCGCTTAGAAGTTTGAACTGTTTATTTTGAAAGACAGCAAATTCTTTATCAAATTTACTCCGATTTTGTTCAGCCACAAGTGCTACCAAATGCATTTTTTTTGAAGTCCTTCTTTTGTTATGTTTTGAAATATGATTTAATGAATAATATAACAAAATATTGTTTTGCACAATAACATCAAACTCTGCATTATTGGTATTACTTCAGCTGCAGCAGCTTGAAGTTGTTGGGACATACTTCAATTAATTAGTTTAAATAACATGTTAACACTGAGTGACAAGAGAGAACAATTTTTTTCAAAATATTCAATAATATAATACATTGACAGAATTACTCTGCCAGTCTAAATTTCTTTTAAAATTAACTTTAAAAAACTTAAAGCTACAAACAACAGCAGAATGAAGATTGTCGGGCGTAAATTTACTAAAAGTTGTTAAGCAATTAGTTCCTAGAACTTGGTCTTTCAAAAACTCAGAATGCCAACATTTGGCATTACCAATCCCTCATGTTGATATTTGCATTTCGAATTTACTTCCATTCTATGAAATAAAATGCAGCAAAAAATACTTTCCTTCCATTGAAACTAGCATCATCAGAAGTATTGTATGCATAACTATCTTTATTTGAAGTTTCTATGCATAACTAGTAAACATTTTACAGGAGCATTTTTGTTTTCACAGTGTTATCTTGATTGCAATTTTCAGAAACATCAATAGCTTATAGACAACAAACACACTCATGTTATCTGATTTTGGGAAATGACATTTTATCAATGTCAAGTTTTGAAATGCTAAGCAGATGAAATGTTGTTCCTATCAAATGTGAATAATATATTTTTGAAAAATTGAGCATAAGTTAAATAATATACTTCATAAATTAGCTATATCAAATTAGGAGTATTATTTAAGGCATTTTTAAGAAAAATGAAGGGCTTGAATACAAATAGTGTTATGATAAGACATTAGTAGATCCATATATCAGTATATTTCAAATACACCAGATTACCTCCAATTGTTGCCTTATACATATAAATATTAATTGATGATAATGCGCATTTT
>CABFPE010000523.1:106683-129140 GCA_900660155.1 Hofstenia miamia | reverse complement strand
GAACTTTTTCATTAAATGTTTTTGATCTTTAATAAATGTTTGAATTTGATTGATGTCTTTGTTTATTTATTAAGGTTTTCTTGGTTGATTTAATACATATGACTTCTGCTATCTTAGTTTCACGATGCTTTACAAGTATGTTAAAATTTTTCAGCTTAGGTGCACATCCATGAATATATATTTCTGATTGTAGATGCCCTCTTATATGTTCTTTTGCCCGAGTTTCTAAATGTCTTTTAGTCTCGCCAATGTATGAACTGGAACATTCATTACAGTCGTATGAATAAACGATATTAGAAGACAGGGAAATCGGTATGTGAACTTTATTAAGGAAGATCTGCATGGTTTTCTTTGCATAAAATACTGGACAAATTTTCGAAACGAAACTTGTAAATTCTTTGTTATATGTTCGTATGGTTCTCTTCAACTTCTCGTTGATGTTATGGCATAGCATACTGTTAGATGCACCTCGTTCATGTCATCCATTAATCTCCTGACATATCTATCCATCGCCTTTTAGTGGTGTTTAAATCACTGAGAGAGCAGTTGTCGCCTCACAGCCAAACATGGACTTGAAGCGGATTATCTTGGTTGTAGAATATACTAAAGTATTATAAAAGAACTCCATAATTTTGATAATGCGCCTCCAGTTCTTTCCTGCAGCTCAAGAAAGTGCGACTCTTATTAACTTTACTTACATTTTGCTTAACCTCTCCACTATCCACTCAGAGTCAGTACTCTGGCTAGTTTGAATAACTTGAACTCTCATTAACAATGATGTCAGCCTGTTCACCATTATCCATCAAGGGTTCAGGTTTGTCTTCAATAACAAAACTTTGCAATTTGGTGATTATGCAGATGGCCACACAAAATTGGTCTTTATGATGTCCAAATTGGCCACATCAATAACAATGCATTTCAGATTTATTATTTGTTGCTGCCAGTTTAGTGGTGGATTCTTTTGTAGCAATAGTTCCTTCCTTTGATTTCTCCATCATCTTTCTTGATCCAGGAGGAATTGTGCATGAAGTAGACCACACTAATTGCCTTCTGAATCAATGTGTGTAAATCATCTTCTTGATCACATTTAAGCTCTAACTGGTTCTTAAGGCTAGGATCCAGTAAGTAATTGATAGTCAGTTTTTGTTTCTTTGTCCAGCATCATATACTGATTGTAAGCAAGACCTTCTAAGTAAAGAGGGAAGTAGACAACAGTACTTTCATGGCTTATTCAATACTGCTTCATGGTAATCTCAAATAAAAAACCACTTGTTGAATGATTGGGCTACTTCATCAATCCTTCCAATAAAATTGAGGAATACTGATTGCTTATGAAAGAAGTTGTTATTGCTCAGTCCAGGTGAGAGAATAGATTGATGGAACCATCAGATACAGACTTGCTAGGAGTTGAATGCATACATCATAGTGGGTTCAGATGCAGCACTGACAGGCAGCAGCAGCATCTGTCCAGAGGTTCTAGTTGAAGAATGAGAAAGCAACACTACTTCACTCCTGCCAGCTGGAGTAGCAGCAACCATAACCAGAGTCAACACAGGCCCTAACAATGACTGAGAAAAGGTAGAAGTGTGGGTAATCAGAGTAAAGTTTGAAGAGCACATTGGGGAACAACTTCTAGGAATATGAGAACCACAAGGTTGCTGTTGAGACATTATCTGTGTCACTCTAGCAATCAGCTGATCAACAAAACTAGCCAACACCCCATTAAGCATTGTTTGTGTAATGTAATTGTTGCCATAATTGGGACTGGGGCAGATGGATGCTGGTTAATAATGCATAGCACTGGCACAGTGCATTTCAACATGGTAATTGTATCTTAAAACCGTTGCTCAGCCCTTTGATATTGTGATTCTCTCCACATCATCTCATTGTGGAAAGCATTAAAATGAGCTTGGTCCTCATCTCAAAGATGCATCTGCTGCAACAAAATGCATTAAAACTAACTATAACAGTGAGAATGATAGTCAACCTCATGGAGTTGTTTTGTACAAATCCAACATGCAACTAATAACTAATTCCAACACACAGAAGATAAAAAAGAGACAGTAACACCAAAACAAACAAGCTAAAAAACCAACAACCATTGCAGTACTCCTTCCAAGTGAGACAGCAGATAATGAGGAAGTCCAAGCTAACTCAACACCCATTCATGATCATGTCAGTGTCACCATGTAGAATCACTTGGTTAAAACTAGAGAGAACTATATCAGAGGACTTAATGTCAATGCAGAAGGTCACTGAAGTGAACTTATACTAGAGTAACAGTGATTCTAACAGAACTCACAGGTAAGCAAAAATATTGGTAGTTTATCTTTGTAACTAGTAACTGCTTAGATCTCTAAAGGAAAGTAACAAAGGTCCAAGATACCCAATTTCACAGCATCACACTGAAATGATGTCCAGAGCTAAAGGTTTAGAAACTTGCTTGTGCTGTGCTTTCCTGATGTCTCACAAAGTACTATCCAGCCAAATACAATCTCTCAGTAATTGTCTTAGATCTCAGCCAATAGATAAATAGTATATGATTGCCATGCATTTGTGCAAGCCAAGAGGCATGATTTAATCACTGTGTGATTTATTGGGCGCATGTATGTGTTGAACTCAAAAGCCAAAGTTTAAAGCCTATACCTAACTGTAGTCATAACCTAAATTGGATCCACAATTTGGGGATGATCATAACAGCTATTTGTTTCCATTAGAATTTGGAAGAGGTGTTCCCAAATTTTTGCCAATAACCTAGCCTATATCATATCAAAAATAGTTAAGTAATAATGATTGGAGAAAATAACATGCTTTGGGTGAAACAACATCTACTATCTTAATGCACAGGTGGATTGAATGTATACACTAAGCACTTTGTTTACACTTTCAAAATCCAAATTCCCTTGCAAATTAGTTGAGTAATAATAATGTAGAGTCACTCGGGGACTCTTCGAGATATTTCTTTATGATTTATTCATTTTATTTTGTATTTTACGTCAGCATGACGTCACTTCAATTATTTTGATATTAGGTTGCTATCATTAGTTTGCTGTCCTCTTGGTGGTGCTTATTATTTTATTGCTCAAATTGAATTTGCGAGGGAACAAATGATTAAGCATGATTGAACTACATAGACAACTCTTTTTGTAAACAAAGGCAGGTAATAAACGCAATTTTTGTATAAAACTGAGAAACTTGTAGAGAATGGTTAATAGATTTTATCTACTCTCAACNGCCACCCAAAATATCATGTCTGGGCTCACCCTCCAGTTGTTGTCTGAAAATTAATTTGAGCAAGGGGGGCATATTGAGTCATTTGGGGACTTTTTCGAGATATTTCTTTATTATTTATTCAGTATATTTTGTATTTTACATCAACATGACATCACTTCATTTATTTTGATATTAAGTTGCTATCATTTGTTTGCTTTCCCCTCAGTGGTGCTTATTATTTTATTGCTCAAATTGAATTTGCAAGGGAACAAATGATTAAGCATGATTGAACTATGTAGACAACTCTTTTTGTAAACCAAGGCAGGTAATAACACAATTTTTGAATAAAACTGTGTTATGTATATGGTTAGGTATATGGAAATAATAAACCTCTCGTATGAAGTTCAACACGTACATGCACTTATACAACCTAACACTGTGATGCTACCATGCTGTTGGCTAGCATGAATGTCTGGCAATTACAGACTATTTAATAGTGAGATGAGAGATAACAATGAAAATGAGATCCTTTATTTTTCGATGTGAGATAGAAATTAAAAGTGAGACAAATAGGGTAGCACCAGTCACTAGGTTAAGCACTTTACTTTGCTATGGAGATTTTGCTTCAGCTGGAAGCCATATGAATTGGTCATCTTGGACTTTACCTAAAGTAGCTGATTACTTGGATGAATTACCAATGTTATATCTATACGTTTATAAGTTCTTTGCTATTCTATTTTCTGGAATTGTGGCATTTTATGTACACGCTATTTAAACCTTCTGCAGAGTCAATTAGTTTTCTAGTTAAGTTACCCATACCAGCCCACGATTCTACATGGCGACCACGACAGGATGCTGACGTGATAACTATTTAATCTTATTGTTTCTTTCGATGGTCTGGATGTTAGTTGGTTTTCGTTTTTGGTGCACATCCAGCTGGGATAGTTGTTTCCCCTGATCACTGTAAGACGTCAGTGTAAGTTCACCTATTGATGTATCACTCAACTTCTCCACCCTTGAAGGATGGCGACGAAACCCTTAGTGTGTCTTGTTTTGCTGATGTCATTTGTTAAACTCCTTATTTTGTCTTGCTTTCTTAGTGCTTTATGTGTTGGATTTATTACCAAATACCACCGTGTTCCCCAATTTGGTCTGTTACTTGTCGTTACTTCTATGAGCCATGTTTTCTTTTGTGTCTGTGGAAGTGCTCCCTACTGTCAGTTACTGGAAATTATTGTTCTGTTATTAAGTTATTATGGATTCTAGTCATACTGTTACTTATTCTCCTACTTTTGGGACTTCTCCAATGCGGAGTGTCCCCTGTACAAGCATTGGTAGTCCGAATGTTACCCCTTGTACCATTGGACCTTTACTCGATTTTTCTCAGCCCAATTCTCCTACCCTGATTATGCAAAGGATGGATCAGAATGTTTTGACCATCCCTTACAGCGACGCCAGCAACATGAGCCCAGGATTTCACCAAAACTTGTGCCGTATTCTGAACACTCAGAATGCTCCTCTGATTCCTAGTCGTCCTCACAGCCATGTCAGTGCCACTAACCAGTCCATGCCGCAGTTTGACATTTGAAAGAAGCATTATCTCAGCAAGTGGCATTAAGGATGGAGAGTGAACGTCACGTGGAGTCTCTCCAGGCTGAAATAAATACACAGCACGTGGCATACCAGAGGATGGAAAGGCAGATGCTAGAGTCGACCATTGCCTTAGAATTACAGATTCACAAGTTGAAGAAAGCTGTTAATAATTCACATCACCCAGAGGAGACGTGGTCATGCAGAAACAATGAGTATGTAACTTACGTCGCACTCAACAAAGCTTTAGATGAGTGAGCCGCCCCACACATACGGCTCCTTCTTTTGAAAGCTCTCTGGTAATCCCTAACTCTGTTCCACTTTGCACAAACTCTCTGAGCAGTCACCCCATGTTCGCCCAATCAACTCTTACTCAAGTGTCTACCCTCACCNCTGGATGTTAGTTGGTTTTCGTTTTTGGTGCACATCCAGCTGGGATAGTTGTTTCCCCTGATCACTGTAAGACGTCAGTGTAAGTTCACCTATTGATGTATCACTCAACTTCTCCACCCTTGAAGGATGGCGACGAAACCCTTAGTGTGTCTTGTTTTGCTGATGTCATTTGTTAAACTCCTTATTTTGTCTTGCTTTCTTAGTGCTTTATGTGTTGGATTTATTACCAAATACCACCGTGTTCCCCAATTTGAGCCATGTTTTCTTTTGTGTCTGTGGAAGTGCTCCCTACTGTCAGTTACTGGAAATTATTTTTCTGTTATTAAGTTATTATGGATTCTAGTCATACTGTTACTTATTCTCCTACTTTTGGGACTTCTCCAATGCGGAGTGTCCCCTGTACAAGCATTGGTAGTCCGAATGTTACCCCTTGTACCATTGGACCTCTACTCGATTTTTCTCAGCCCAATTCTCCTACCCTGATTATGCAAAGGATTGATCAGAATGTTTTGACCATCCCTTACAGCGACGCCAGCAACATGAGCCCAGGATTTCACCAAAACTTGTGCCGTATTCTGAACACTCAGAATGCTCCTCTGATTCCTAGTCGTCCTCACAGCCATGTCAGTGCCACTAACCAGTCCATGCCGCAGTTTGACATTTGAAAGAAGCATTATCTCAGCAAGTGGCATTAAGGATGGAGAGTGAACGTCACGTGGAGTCTCTCCAGGCTGAAATAAATACACAGCACGTGGCATACCAGAGGATGGAAAGGCAGATGCTAGAGTCGACCATTGCCTTAGAATTACAGATTCACAAGTTGAAGAAAGCTGTTAATAATTCACATCACCCAGAGGAGACGCGGTCATGCAGAAACAATGAGTATGTAACTTACGTCGCACTCAACAAAGCTTTAGATGAGTGAGCCACCCCACACATACAGCTCCTTCTTTTGAAGGCTCTCTGGTAATCCCTAACTCTGTTCCACTTTGCACAAACTCTCTGAGCAGTCACCCCATGTTCGCCCAATCAACTCTTACTCAAGTGTCTACCCTCACCACCAGAGCTACTCCTCAGACTGGGTACGTCCAATCATTGCCCGACGCAGTGAGCACCATAGTGGTGCCTACTTTCAAAGAACATGTAAGCGATACCAGCCCACTTCAGGGACAATCAGGCGCAAAAGATCAACCAAGGTATCGGAAATCTATTCTTCCTCTCGAGTCTAATGGACAAATGCAGGTGTTCAGCACACTTTCCATTCTCCCAAAATTTACCAGCCAAATTGATGCCGTATCACAATCCTTCAATGAGTGGTTCTTTTTATTCGAGCTCACAATGAAGCAATATAAAAACTTGCAGGAGTCAGCAATGTCTCAGTTCCCACTCTACCTCAGCAGCTTGGCTTACAACCAATATATGATGCTTGAACGCAATATTAAGACCGATTACCAGTTACTGATTGGATTTTTTGAAGATCACTATAGAGCACCACACATCAAACACCAGTACAAAACCTTGCTGTGCGATATGTCCTTTAAGTTTGGTGATGACATAAGGAACTACATTACCCAGGTTGAGCGACTATTTTGACTGAGCAGCCTATCAAGCGAGTATTCATGCCACAATCTTTTTTCCTACATATATTAAGGTTTTCCTCCACCCATTAAGAACAGGCTAGAAGTCAAGTGTGACCTGGAGGAGAGCCTGCATGAAATTATCAGAAAAGCCATCAGCATGGTTTATATGCTGCATAACTCGCAGCGAATTGACAAGGACATTACTAACCTCTCTGGAATGAAAACGCTCAAAACAAGAAAGCACACGATTTCCAAAAAGGGATTTGATATGTCCTCAGTCCGATTCTTTACCTGTGGAGAAAAGGGGCACCTCAAGTCCCAGTGCAAAGCTAAGATACAGCTAATTGCTGATGGCGAAGGCTTTATAGTCTCCTCAGGTCGAAAACCTTGTTGATTTGGCAACTTTGTTGCCTATTACGTCGCAGGATTTAAATTAGCTCAGGATTTAAATTAGCTGGAGCACTGTCTCCCATCAAATGCGCACAGAATATCTTGGTTATTACTCAGCTTATAAGGAGAATAAATGGAAACATATTTAATGCCACTGTTGACACCAGAGCAGCTGCCTCCATCATCAGCGACGAATGCTGCCAAGGGCTGTGCTTTAGCCGAGAATCCTTAGATCCATCCTGTGTCAAACTCATCAATGTTTCGGGAAACCCTCTCTCCCTCAAAGGGAAATTATGGGATGCTTTGATTAGAATTCATGCGGAACCGTTTGAGGCGGATCTTGTCATTGATACTTCAGATCACTGACTCCCTTATGACCTCATATTGGGAAATGATTTCCTAGAAAGGAACTCTTGCATAATCGATTACAAGAATAACACAATAGCCATCAAAGATCAGGAGGCCACACAACTTGCTACCATCCCTGAGAAGAAGATCATTTTTAATCTGAGCAAGCCCATTTCAATCAAACCGAAACACTGGATGAGAGTTGCAGTCTCCTCTGGAAATGATATCAATGGGGATGTGATGATTGCGGGACAACGAGGCAAATACATATGCAGAGTTTCCTTTTCCCCCAACTTATGCAAGGTGACTAATGGGAAGACGCATGTCACTCTCTTGAATGGAGCAAATTCCCCTGTTCGAATCAGAGCCTCTCAGTTACAACTTATAGGAGTGCATGTCAGGGTCAAGAACATACCAGTCACCTGTTTGTCAATCTGCACTGCAGTTCACGATTTGGGAGAGCAGACCAGCCCGATCAAGGTGCCTTCAGTTACTAACAGCTCCCATCCTCATCTAGATCAACAAGAGAGGAAATCTTTGGTCTCTCTTCTTCATAGCAAACATGAAGTATTCAATTATGGAACGATAACTGTTGGTCAGGCTGTGGGTGAAGAGCATGCTATTGAGTTAAAAAACGACAGGCCAATCAGATTGCCAGTTTGCAGAGTTCCCGAAAATCTCAAACCAGAATACGAAAAAATCTTAAGTGACTTAATCAAAAGCAGGATCATTCAGGGGAGTAACAGCCCCTACACCACCCCAACAGTGTTTATTCAACAAGGTGAGAAATACTGATTGTGTATTGATTTCAGAAAGTTAAACAACATCAGAATCAAGGATGCATATCCTTTGCCTAGAATCGAGGATCTACTGTATGATGCCAGCAAGTACAAGTTCTTCTCCTGCCTAGACTTGTGCAAAGCTTACTGGCAGGTGCCAATGCGACCATCCGACATCCCGAAAACAGCCTTCATTACTCTGTATGGCCTGTACGAGTGGAAATACATGGCATTCAGCCTATGTAACGCGCCTGCTATGTTTCAGTGATACGTGACTAAAGTACTCAAAGACAATGCCAACATCCTCGAACCCAGCATATCAGCCTACATTGACGACATCCTAGTTGCTAGCAACACCTTCGAGGAAAACCTGGATAAGCTCATCCGCACACTAGATCTACTACAGAGAGCGGGCTTAAAAGTTAACAGAAACAAGTGTTCTTTGACACAGAAGAAAGTGATCTTTTTAGGACGAGTTGTTGAACCAGGAAAAATCTCAATAAAGAAAAACGCAAGGGAATTTCTAGAAAAGATTGAAATGCCATGAAGCCAATCGAGATGTGCAACAACTGATGGGGATTCTTAATTTTTATGGCATGTTCCTTCCAGACTTGGCAGAGAAGACCAAAACCATCTCTAACTTACTCAAAAAGTCCGTTGAGTTCAAGTGGACTTGGCAAGAGCAAGAAGCATTGGAAGGTATTAAGAGTGAGCTCAAGAAAATACCATCATTAAACACTCCTGATTACATGAAAGACTTCATCGTCAACTGCAATGCCAGTACCATAGCTATCAGTGGAATCCTAAGCCAAGACATCAACGGAATTGAAAGCCCTGTCCAATATTTCAGCAGGAAACTCCAAGCTTCAGAAAGAAATTATGGAGCAACAAAATGTGAGATGCTCGCCTTAGTCGAGTTATTGAAGAAAATGTTCACACACCAAAAGAAACAACTCAACCTTAATGTTAAGAATAACAGCAGCAGCAGTCTTGAATCACGTCAGTGTTACTATGTAGGGTTTTTCTTTTTAGACCAAATGACAGGGGAAGAGGTAACACCCTCGTAGCATCAAAACGTTTACCACATACTCAAACCACAGCAGCAGTTCTGGATGGCACTACCCAGCTATGAGAGAGACCTCAAGAAGCCCAATGGGGAAAAGGTTCCATTCTCTTTCATTCCTCATACAGAATATCAGTTAATACCAGAGATTAACACAGATTGTAATGGCAAACCCATCCTCACCATACTTGTATGGGGAGAGATTTCAGAAGAAGAGATAAGGCACCATTAACGCTGCAATTGAATCTTAGATCAGATCATGAAGAGAATGAAAGATCCCTATTTTCCCACTCCTCTGGAAGTGAATTGGTACTTTAACCGCTACAATTGGCAAACAAACAAGAATGGACTACTGTATGTTAAGAGTCGCCATAACAACTGACTCACTATACCTGAATATTTCTGGAGAGATCTCATCTGCAGAGTCCACAAAAGGGGGCATCTAGGCATACTTCAGACAGAAAAGACCTTCAACTCCTGATACGTCACTATAGGCATAAGAGCTGCTGTCACCAACATTATTGATAAATGTGAGAAATGCCTTTTACACAACACCAACCACTTCCCCCAACAGAGAGCCGAGCTTGAGTCTCGGGCAGCAGAGAGTCCTAACAAACTTGTGCACATCAACCTTGAACAGCTATTGCAAGACAACGATGGGTTCCAGCACATCCTTGTAATGGTCGACCACTTTACGAAATTTGCTTGCATGATCCCATTAAGCAGTACAACAGCAGAGAAAGTCGCAGAAAAAATAGTTGAAGAGTGGGTACTGAAGTATGGACCCATGCGCAAGTTAGTCTCTGATCAGGGCCCTCAGTTTGAGAGCAACCTTCTATGGGCCTTAATGAAAGAGCTGGAAATCATTCACGAATTGACCACTGCCTATCACCATCAAGCAAACTGCTTAGTGGAATGCTTAAATTGAACCCTTATAAAGTTAGTCTGAGTGGCTTTATCACGTTCTGCCAGAAAACAATGGAGACGTGTTATTGAATGCGTGGAATATTTTTACAATACATCTGTTCATATGACTACAGGTGTAAGCCCTTTTAAAGCAATGTTCAGTCGCAAAGCCACAACATCCTTAATGATGATGTTTCCAAAGTATGCAGAGAGCAGTACAGAACTTTATGTTAACTGATTAATTCAAGATATGCAACAAATCCACCTTACCATCTGCCACAACACAAATCAGTCCAGTATACGGCAGAAAAAGACCTTTAACAAAAAGCTATATGGAGAGCTGCATAAACGTGGTGACCAAGTTTTTGCTTATCTCCCTTGCGTAACAACAGATAGTAGTCAGGTACATAAACTTGCTAATGATTGGCAAGGTCCTTTCACTATAGAGAAGGTGCTTGACCATAACACTTACACTTTAAATAATGGTAAAATGGTACACTTTCAGCAGCTCAAATGAGCAATAAAAGATATAGAAAACGTCATAATAGACGACAACAACAAGTTTACATTAGTGGATAATGGTGTTAATACATATGAAAAATATGAGAATTTAACTAGTTTTTCTGAGGATGATTTTTCTGACACCGATTATACTTATGATAATAGTAAATCTGAAAACTTAGAGTCATGTACACTCCCCCAAAGAAGGGCGTGAACTAACCACACTTATGATCCCAACATTTGGGATTTAAATCTTATCACTCTATTTAGGAATGCATACAAACAGCTGAAAACGCGAGTCGCCAGCTCCACCATCCCACTGTCGAGTGAGAAGGAGGATGGAAGGTAGCTGCACTAATTGAGAAGCCTCATCTAGGCGAGGGAGACACGTATCTCCGCTTGTTGAGGCACGCGAAAGGAAAAGAGGACGCAATGACAGTGCTGAGGAGAATCCGATCCCATGCGGGCGAAACATAGCTCCACGATTTGGAGAGGAGAGAGCAACCATGATGACGCCCTCAACATCTCGCCCCTATGTGGAGAGACACATGTCCCCACATGTGCGAGAGGAGCTGGCCACCCCTTCAGTAAAAACTCTTAAATCTAGATTACTCTTTAGTGAGTTACAAATTGTAAACACCCCCCATTTGAGTGACTCGATAGCCCCTCAACCTCGTCAGCAGGAGCTTCCACTATCAGGTCGCAGAAAACGGAAGAAAGAAGAAAGAAAATGTCCAAAGTTGGTGATGAAACTTTGCACCCATACTACATAGCCACTAGAAAAGCCACCACTATCACACGTGATAATATATCAGAAGAAACGAAAAACCAACTCTGCTGAACTTACAATGGTCGCGAAATGAATTGTTTGATAGACATAATTCCATTTGTGATAGACGCCACTCACCGTCCAAAAATCAACACAATCATCTGTTATGACTCACGGATGCGCCTTTATTGGCACAGCACAGTGCACATGTTTTTCGACGATGATTTCAACATATACAATTTATGTCAGTTCCTAAACAGTGGAAAAACCATCGACAGTTTCAAATGTGTTAACATTGACTTCAATAACCTGTTAGTAATATACTTTCTAAGCATACATGAAATCCAGATGGAAGCAATCATGGAACAAATCGAAATAGCATATCACATAGCTAAGGTGGAGGGCATACACCTCATGATGATATTAAGAGATGAATACGAGGAGACAGTACCAGAAACAATCAAAAATTTACATTTCTGAATGGAAAATTTCACGATCTTCTCCAAAGATAATTACCTCCCCCTCGCACCATATGTCATTAGCCAATTACCAATAACCAGGCTTCTTTACACAGATTTATTGTTATGCCAACAAGTACCATCACATCGATTGGCTGTTGATCAGAAACGTATCATTGAGATCCTACTCTAAGCTCAAACTCTAGAAGTGACAGATCCGCGCACCCCATCTCTCCATACGATCACAGATATGCGCGTAAGTTTCGCTTTTGCACAAAGTGAGCAAACATTAAATGAGATCAAGACCATCTGGTCCAATATAAAAGCTGATTTCAACCCCGAGTCCAATTGGCCCCGCCTAGACATAATAAGCCCATCACACCACTATCATCCCTCTATTGAAAGAGCGCATAGAGAAATCAAAGTTTCATATGATACCCAAGATCGAAAAAATTTCAAAATAAGATTATTCACAGAGAAAAACTTGCCTGATATCTATGCCCGTGGTGCCATCTGGATACTAGCCATCTACTTGACAAAGGAACCGCAGTTACAGATCCCAATGATGCATGAAAAGTGTTTGTCTCTTGCCAGGCTGACAATCCACGAACTCGCAGTCTGCCCCCTGTCTTGGAAAGTTAAAAATTGGCTACTGTACAAGTGCAATCCTCCCTCTTCACCAGGAAAAATCAAGCGCCCCATGGACAAATTCGAAAAGTATTACGCCTGACTGGTAGGGGCGACCAGTGTAACTGGTAAGATGTCAATCATCCTCACCAGCAATCGACTAGGTATTTATCTGTCAGACATAAATATTTTCTCTGACACCGTAAAGAAATACATGTGGGGAGCAACAGCAGAAACCAAGCTTGCAGTATTCCATTCAGAGAACGCCCCCATGAGTACTAGACGATTTGTAGAGCAACTGCCTGGGTCCACTCACCAATTCCTGAATAGAATCCAATGGCATGATCTCCCTGCTAGAACTGACTACACCAAAATAGATACCCAGAATGTGGTTATGGGCAATTCATTGAATCAACAAGGAGGGGAAAGTCATTCCCATCACTATTTTTGATCAAGTAATGCGGACGCCTGAACAATTCTACAAGGAGGAAGAATTACTGGCATCATCAGCGGTACAACTCTCGCCCCAGATCCGTGAATTAATTGAAAGGGTTAATGTGGAAAAATTCGCGGACAGGTGCTCTCCCCCAAGCCAATGCCTCAGTGGTTGGTAACCAAAGATGAACAGATACTCATGATCGAGCACGACCCTAGTGAATTTCTAGAAGATCTCATCATCCAACAGAGAATCTTAGTAGATTGCCGCAACAAAGACGTTCTCTCACTAATGAAATGGTGTCTCACCAAAATGTTTACCAAGGAGGAGCTGGTCATTCTGCAATCCCCAGGGCGACACATAGCCCTGGATGTGGAATGCACCACTGCCCGTGTGTGCATTTCCAGCAAACAGATAGAGAATCTGCGGCAGAAAGGATTGAGAGGAAAATTTTGGGACATGCTGAAGGAGGCAAGAATTAATTACCCTGTCACAATTGGAACCGCCAGCTTGGAAGCCACCGCAGGATTCAGTGAACTCGAGAAGAAAATAAAGACAGCGAATCTCTTGTGCATACCGCCACCCACGATAGAAATGCCCCTTATACAACCTAAATGGAAGGTTTGCAACCAAAAAGAAGGTAGCAGCTCACCTATCCGACAAGATCAATTTTGTTAACAGCAAGCAAGAAGCAACTAAAGCAAGTAGAACAGGGGAATACAGAGTGGTACGAGAAAAACTGCTAGCCGGAGGAAATCCTGAGCATGTCTTTATTGATGGCAAACTCAACATCATGGATATCTTTACGCATGGCCTACCGGTGCACGTACAATTACAGAAAATTCACGAAAAAATCGCGGCTCTACAACCTTGTGTGCTCATCCTTTTCCAAGCGGCGGGTGACTTAATGTGGATCAATAATGTAGAAAATGTAACTCATTACTACGACGTCACAAAAAGAATCGAGATTATAACTATGATCAGAGCTAACGTTTCCGATGCAGAACAGATGACTCTCAGTCAAGTGCAGGAATATTGCTCATTATTTGCCAATCACGCGACTATGATGGGTTCCCTGAGGGACGTGTTTGTCCATTTTTACCCAGATATGGAGATAAGTGCTGATGAGGCCCACACTTCTGATACCGATGCCATGATGACATTGATGATTGCCCTCAAGGGCCTCCGGCTTTATGAAAAGTTTTACGACACTTTCACAAGACGTTTAAATAATCTGAGACGAAATTGCCCCGTCAGCACCAAAATGCCAAAGATTAGGTTCCTACAACTCAAGGATGAAGTGGTCACACAAAGAGAGGTGTTAATGCAAATAACGAGAGAGCCACAATATGCCGAAGTTCAAACTTAGGAAGGTGAGTTAGCAGTGAAGATGATAACAGCCACCCAAAACATCGTGTCTGGGCCCGCCCTCCAGTTGTTGTCCGAAAATTAATTTGAGCAAGGGGGGCGTGTAGAGTCACTCGGGGACTTTTCGAGATATTTCTTTATGATTTATTCATTTTATTTGGTATTTTACGTCACCATGACGTCACTTCAATTATTTCGATATTAGGTTGCTATCATGAGTTTGCTGTCCCCTCAGTGGTCTTATTATTTTATTGCTCAAATTGAATTTGCGAGGGAACAAATGATTAAGCATGATTGAACTACATAGACAACTCTTTTTGTAAACAAAGGCAGGTAATAAACGCAATTTTTGTATAAAACTGAGAAACTTGTAGAGAATGGTTAATAGATTTTATCTACTCTCAACGGCCGTTTTACCATTGTATTTTTCTTCTTCTATGATATTGATATGAAAACTATTGCTTAAGTTCGGCAACAATTTGGGAGTGCTTTCTCCAGCACAGGGCGACACGTAGCTCCTGGAGGTCTTTCGACTATCCAGCCCAAATTGTGGACCCATTATGTTATGTATACGGTTAGGTATATGGAAATAATAAAACTCTCGTTCGAAGTTCAGCACGTACATGCACTTATACAACCTAACACTGTGATGATACCATGCCGTTGGCTAGCACGAATGTCTGACCAAGCTTCTTCTTATACTGAAAATCACTTACTACTGAATTAACAATAATTAAGGACTACATACGGAAATCTTGGCGAATGTATAGAATAGGTTACACGCGCAGTACGTGGACAAAATAGACAGTAATATGTGGTAAAAAACGATGAGAAATTCAATTACATACGTAAATAGATTAAAAAATAATGGATATAGATCGATAACTTTGCGTATAACTCGCTATAGCACGCGGTGTATATTGTCTATTATTGAACAAATTGACAGACATACAGTTATATTTATGCAAATCTCTAAATTTTTAGTTTAAATGAAGTCCTTCCCTTTAGGTAAAATTTCCCAATACATTGTGGTAAAAATAAAAATTTTTTTATTTCGATTATTCCATGTGTTTTACTCGTATTATTATAACATATGCGCTTTGTTGAGTACATGTAATGTATTGAGGAAGTTTTTGTGTATAAATATTGAGAATATTTGATAAAATTTTCATCAAAATTTAAATCGTTCTTTTTTTGCTAAAAATTTTCACAGTAAAAACATAAATCAGGAATTAGATTTCTCTCATGCTTTTTTAATGAAACATCAAAAGTTTCATTACAATAAGAATATATACCGTATTTTTAGGCCAATAATCCGAAGCTTTTATTTTGGTTTTCACACAGTACTCTTCAATAATCCGAGGTAGAGAAATTGTGTTTATTATTTATCAAAATATAATAATTATTTCTTTAAATCTGCTAAGCAATGAGGATGTGTTGACTAAAACACTTGTGTGAAGATTAACTACATGCTGCTATAGGTGCAAAACTTGTGAAATGACCCTGCTTTTGATTATAGCTTTATGAAGAATCCGTTAACCGACACTATATAAAAAACGATACAAACATGTAAACTAAAAATGGCGATTTCTCGTTTTGAATAAATTTACAAATAATGGGTTATTGTCTTTGCACTNAGTTTCATTTATAAACTAGGAGACACCATATTTACATTGTGCACTCTGATTTTTTGAGATTTGATTTCTTTGTGAGATGAAAGCATTTAACAGTTTTAAGAAGAAACCAACAAAAAAATTTCTAAGCAATTTCAGGCTAATCTATGCACAAACTGGGTCTGACTAATCGAGTACTCAATGTCACTCTCTATCTTACACTCAACCTAAAGGAATGTTCAAATAATCCTACAAGACAAAGCTTCTTCTTATACTGAAAAATCACTTCTACTGAATTAACAACAATTAAGGACTACATACGGAAAATCTTGGCGAATGTATAGAATAGGCTACACGCGCAGTACGTGGACAAAATAGACAGTAATATGTGGTAAAAAACGATAAAAAATTCAATTACATACGTAAATAGATTAAAAAATAATGGATATAGATCGATAACTTTGCGTATAACTCGCTATAGCACGCGGTGTATATTGTCTATTATTGAACAAATTGACATACATACAGTTATATTTATGCAAATCTATAAATTTTTAGTTTAAATGAAGTCCTTACCTTTAGGTAAAATTTCCTAATACATTGTGGTAAAAATATAAATTTTTTATTTCGATTATTCAATGTGTTTTACTCGTATTATTATAACATATGCGCTTTTTTGAGTACATGTAATGTATTAAGAATATTTGATAAAATTTTCATCAAAATTTTAATAGTTCTTTTTTTGCTAAAAATTTTCACAGTAAGAACATAAATCATGAATTAGATTTCTCTCATGCCTCTTTAATGAAACATCAAAAGTTTCATTACATGTATATATACCGTATTTTCCGGCCAATAATCTGAATCTTTTATTTTGTTCTGAAAAAGGGTTTTCACACAGTACTCTCCAATAATCCGAGGTAGAGAAATTGTGTTGATTATTTATCAAAATATAATTATTTCTTTAAATCTGCTAAGCAATGAGGATGTGGTGACTAAAACATAGTTGAAGAACCTATTAATTGACAAAATTGCCATATCGATTGCTTTAGACTTGTGTAAAGACTAACTACATGCTGCTATAGGTGCAAAACGTGTGAAATGACCCTGCTTTTGATGCTTTATGAAGAATCCGACCCTATATAAGAAATGATACAAACATGTAAACTAAAAAAGGCGATTTCTCGTTTTGAATCAATTTGCACATAATGGGTTATTGTCTTTGCACTACATGCTTCAATTATAAATGGACCTATGTTGAGTCCCACATACATGTTCAATATAATTTTTAAAATATGTAATTATACCGTGTCCAACGAATTTGGTTAATTATGCAAAGTTATATGTCTATATCTATTATTTTTTAAACTTTTTACGTATGCTATTACATTCTCTTCGTTATTTACCGTATATTAGTGTTTATTTTGCCCGCGTGTTCCGCGTGCACCCTATTCTTTACCTTCGCCGAAATCTTTGTTAACTAGTTATCCACTTCGAATTCCATTTCGCATTTCATGATTTGGTTTGAGAAAAACACTTTGATTCTTAAAAATCAGTTGCTAAACAGTTTTCAATTTGAAAGAAAAGCATGTAAAATTTCTTAAAACACACAAGGGAAGACAAAATTATAATTATTCCAGCAATATCAGATAAGAAATTCAGAGAATTGTTTTCAATTAAGTAATTTTTACCTTACCTGAATAGCCTCATAAAAAAACCAAAATACCTATGCCGAAATATTTACAAAAAAATATATCAGACTATTTCAATTATGAGTTTTCGTGTATTCATTATTGTAATATTTGTATCCTAGCCATGATTTACCAGAAATATATATTTTTTAAGAATAGTTTTTACCGCATTTTTAAAGGATTACCATTTCTCAATATTTAAATTTTTAAATGGCAACATTAAGGATTGATTCCCTTAAAAATTTTCTTCATGCCTTCTCATCTAAAAAGTTTTGATCTTCATTTCTGCTTAGGAATAAAAAACGTCTCTGTGGCGTTAAATAAAGTCTTTGTATATAAACTGGGTAAAAACCTTAAATTTGAAAAGCATCGGTAAAGATGACTGTTAATTTAGAAGTCTCAATATACACATATTCTCAAGAATTTAGAATCTTCGAGCAGAAACACGTTTCTGAATCTTTCATTTTTGTTGATGAAGTAGGGTTTCAAGTAAGCACTCGTCCAAAAAGATGTCGATGACTTGCAGGACAAAGAGTAACAGTTTCAGTTCTTTATGCTTGTTCTAGAAATATATCAATATTAGCAGCGATGAATAAAATAGGCATGTTATTTTACAAGATACATTACACGTCTGAAAAGCTAACGATTTTCAAATGTTTGAATGGAATTTCAAAATAAATGACATGAAAAAATATTGTGGATCCCCTTGCATATTAGACAATGCTAGGATACATCATGCTAGAGTGATCTTGTGGGATGGTTTTTCATTCTACTTGCCTCCCTACAGTCCTTTCTTCAATCCTATTGAGAATTGTTTGCAAAATGGAAGAATATGTAATTAGGCAACGATCATGGATTGAAACTCAATAATAATATCAATAGAAAATGCCTTTAGTGTAATTAAGTGTGAAGACTGCGAAGCATATTATAGGAATACAGGGTGCGAGAGGTATTTGAGGACATTCTTTTTTTCATGAGTTTAAGCTTTCAAATAATTTGTAAAATTAATTTTTCATTTCAGATAACCCTTCTTAATGAAAATGTTAACTCATGAAATGAAAAGACATGCAATCATAGTTGCAATAAAGGCAAATCACAGTGATTTGGAAATCAGCAATTTTCTGAATGTTATAAGATCATATGTACACAAAGTTAGGTTGCAGTTGGAGGGATGTGCGGCAATGGTTGTCCTGCATCAAAGAGAAAAAGCATTCCCAACGTTCAGACACCATTAGAACTCGAGAATTCATATAGCAAATTCAAAACATTATCGATGAGAATCCCGGAAGATTGATGAGGTCAATTGCCAAGGAACTGCATGTGTCAGAGTGGACGATCAGAACTGTCGTACATGAAAACATACGATACAAGTCCTATGTAATGAGGAAAGGTCAGTTTGTGTCTGCAAAGACCAGGGAAAACCGTCTTATACGTTCTAAGTGGTTACATAACAAAATCAAAAATCCTCATGAACAAGACATGCTTTGGTTTTTCTCTGACCAGAAAAATTTGACCAGGATCAAAAGTCTAACAGAAGAAATGACAGATGGTTATGTGCAGATCCATCTGAAGTACCCAAAGTTATGCACATGAAATTTCCAGCAACTGTGATGGTTTTTAAGAGTAGTGAGTAACGAGGGTTATGCCATGCCCCCTCACATCTTCCCACAGGGCCTTAGAATCAATGCTGCTTAATACATTGATGTTTTAGAAGCTGTTGTCAAGCCCTGGATAGATGAAGTGGTTAATGGACGTCCATACGTGTTTCAGCAGGATTCAGCACCTTCTCACAAGGCCCTAGTAACACAAGACTGGTTATCAGAAAATTTCTACGATGATGTAACCCCCAATATGTGGCCCCCAAATTCACCAGATTTGAATCCCATGGATTATTACATATGGAGCGCTGTTGAAAGGCCTCCATTGTCCAGGTAATGTCTGAAATGAATAAGGATCATATTGCGTCAGTATGCCGACGATTTCAGTCCCGCATTGAGGCAGTAATTGAAGCCGAGGGTGGTTTTATAGAATAGTTCAGCAAAAAAACATTAGCAAAAACGTGTGTGCAATTGTTAATTCAAATAAATTCATTCTGACTGAAATATTGTTGTTTCTTTGACCTACCAAAAATGCCCTCAAATACCCCTAACACCCTGTATATTTAGGTACTTGAATAAATCAATAAGCAGGGTGGAAATCAATAAAGGTAGTTACAGTCAAGTATTTCTGCCATAAATTCATAATTGCAATAGATTTTTTAAAAGGGCAAATAAAGACTTTTTTTATTTTGTGTAATGCATTTTCAATAAAATTTTTTTCAGATTTTATCAAGGACTAAATAAAGGATATTTTTAGCAAGTTTATATACAAAAGTTTTACTAAACACAACAGACTTTTTTGAATGCAAAAAGGGACTTTAAGTGTAAATTCATTGTCAGCATCCACTTAAGCAATGCTATATGGATAAGTTTGTTATTATTTTAATACAATCTATCTCTTGCAGGGTCTGATTAGTAGAAAACTAGTAGTTTTAGAATAGCTTTCACTAGAATGCAAGTTGTGGGGATTAATAAAATGTAAATATAACTCTACCAGTAAGAACTACTCTTAGATATTATGGCCACACAAACAAGGTTTCAGTTGAAAATAAGTCTAGCATATCACAATTATGATAATATAGTGTCACCATAAGAAATTTTAATAGTTTTTCAGAAATTCTGGCTTTGTGCAATTTTCCAGGTAACAACTGCTGTGGGATCAGAATTTTGTAAGAATTCTTTAACGAGGAAGATTGTTTCCACTGACGATTTCTTCAATTTTTATTTTGAAATCATCATTCTTATCTTTGAATTATGATTGTATTCAATTTATTCTTCCACATGTTTCAATGTTTCACAGCTTTTTTGAATTTAATTTCTGTAGAAATTGTCTTTATTCTAGTTATTGATAAAACCATTTTCTATTTCTTAAGTGTAATCTCACTTATTCTGAGATCCCTTGATGCATCTGATATTCTTGTACTCTTTATCACTTTAACTATTGCAATCCCGTTATTCTCTGTTAACTGCAATATTAATGAAAACAATGAATTGTGTTATAACTAACAACTATTGGAAGTGAATTATGCACCTCAAAAGAAATTTTGTAATTGTTGCTTTCAAAAAATCTTATTTAATTATTCTTCCAAATAGGCATATAGTTTTATTTATAAACTAAACAATGCTTTTGGAAGACCTGTAATACATTCTCTCAGATAATATGTATGCAATCTATGTAAATTTCAGTCCATTCAATACATAAATAAACTGCGGATGATAATTTATACTTTCTTACAGATAAACAATTACTTTCATTAATTTTTATAAACTAAACATCTATAAAACTTTAATAATCATATCAATGTAAGTGAATTTGCATATTTATGGAACTTGAATATTTCAAAGGGTATGTACAGGGGTGTTTGTCGTGTTTGATATTTCGTTTTCATTTTTAGCAAACATTTATATATTCTACACCCCTCCTTACTATGAGTTGAAGAAAATCGGATAATATCTTATCATTGAGCGAGCCTAGGTACAGTATTAAGGCACCTGCTTGCTGTGTCACAATCATTCAATGATTTTAAAGTAAGTTATAAAGAATTTAGTTAACACTATTAATTAATTCTTGAATATTTTCTTAAAATGCATTAACCTGTAGTGAAATTGAATTTATGGTTCCCTGATATAAGAGTAACAGTTATTTTATTAAACTTTCTACCCTGAAAGAATACAATTTCTTGTATAACCAAACCTAACTCTGCTTATGTTAGATAAAATTCAATTTCTTTCAACTGTGCCCAGTGATTCAATAAGTACTTTTATTGGCTGGACTTGTATACCGGTATGCAATAATTTAGAGCCTATACAATTATTAAATTATTCTGTTTTGCGTGTTAAAGCTAGTAGTACAATCTCTTTTCAACGTAAAATGCTGTAGGCTGTGGGTACAGCTAACCAATCAAAATGATTACTCACAAGGAATGAACAGTTATGGTAAAACAAACGAACCTATTACTACGCTACTGTTAAATGTTCTGTTCTATACTAGACCCGGCTTACAACTTAAGCTTTGAGTGTGCTGTAAGTGCTTTAGTATTTATTAAACACTATGTATTATGTGTAATTCTTACTATTAGTGATTTGAGGATAGTTTACGGTTTACGATTTAATATTTTCATTAGCATATTAGTTTTTCTCTAGTGTGGCATCAGTGAGAAATCAGCATACTTTCCTACTAATCTATCCTATTGAGGGTTTCGAGTTGATGCATGGATGGGCCGATGCTGCAAATAAAAAACTAACTCCTCCTGCTAGTATACCCTATCCTAATAAAAGTTAAACGTAAACAGGGGATCGTGTTAGGGAAGAGTAGCCACACTCGGCTGACCCGATATAGATAACCTAATAGAAGAGTCATGAAAGACTAGAGCTCTAATTAGATTAAGAAATAAGAAGCCCTAACTCTTGGGTGCAAGTGGTGAACCTAAGTGCTAAGTAAAATAACCGACGCTCAGTGTGCACTTTAGGTGAAAGTAATAATAACAATTTTTATTACGAATGACAAGCAGTACAAAAGCCCTAGCCGTACACCTAACCTATTTAAAACCTAATTCAAAAGAAAATAAAAGTAAAACGAATTTACTGAGAATAAATGAAAGAGAAAATAAATGAACAATATTTATATATATATA
>CABFPE010000523.1:87599-106450 GCA_900660155.1 Hofstenia miamia | reverse complement strand
ATATATATATATATAATTAAATAGAATCAACACACAAAACATAAAGTAAAAAATATAGACAGAATAAAAAAAATTTTTATATCTCGAAACAAATAGCATGTTTTTTTTCTATCAGAACAGATCGCAGGTTAATTTTTTTTATATACACTCTTAAACAATTCGCTCCCTGAATCCTTTTCCTTCCGCTCCTTATAATAATTTCACTTTTTATCAAATCTAGTAATTATGTTTTGATTTCCCAATTTTTTATAAATTAAGTTAAAATAAGATTAAGTGATAATTAATTTATTGAAAACAAATGTGAATATTGTACAAGAAATAATCTAAATATTGCACCCATAAAACAACGTCCAAAACTCTAGTTTGATTGATTTCGAAATTGAAATAATAATAGTATCTATAGACTATTACATTATACTCAGTGGTGTATACCTATTTTCTTAACAATGGGGGGCCTTATTAAACCAAAAATTTTGGGACCCCAAACTTTTCATAAAATGCTTACACACACCCTTCTATTTGGTTTGCACCAAAAAACATTGTAAATCAAAAAAATTAAATCAGCAATTCAACTTTAATTAATTGAGATCTCTCAAATTGTTTCTGTTTGTCTATCATCAGCTGAAGTGTGTCTGCAACTGAATCATCTACAATTTCAACAGACTGCATTTTTTACTAAGGCAATACAGTAGACGCTTTATAATACAGTACGCTTTATAAATCCACTGATAATAAATCACTCCCTAATACATCCAAATTAGTCTGGGATTGTGATTTCTACTTTGAAAACCCATCTGTTAATAAATGCAATACCCCGATTAATAAATCAAATTTTTCTAAGAGGAGAATGACCGAATTATGTATTGAATCGCCAAACTTATTGTAATTGTGATATCATAAATAATACTGAGTTTGAAGTTTTTGCTCAAGGGGCTACAAAGCGCATGAATTTGTTGGAGGCCATGTATATGATCCAGTGAGCTTGGAATTAGTTTCTTAGAACATCAAAAACAGTTAGATCACAGTCTGATTTAATGCTGTTGGAGTGAAACTGTTCAATGAAGAAAAGAAGCTTGATTAATGGCTATTGATTGGTGATGTTTTAGTTCAGGAGGTGAAGGGAGATGAAATGCTTAATAAGCTAGTCTACGACATTGTGGATGGCAAGCAAGAGGAAATCGAACTTGACGAAGATATTGACGTAAAGGTAAGTACTCCTGAGCCTCCAACAGCTGCGGAGATACGAAATTGCCTTCGTTCAATTGGAATATAATCTCAATAGTCTTGGATATAGCAAAATAGACGCCTTTTTTGCTTGCAAAAAGAGGATCAGCCCTCAATTATAGGAAAAGTGCCCCCCAAAGCAAGCACTTCTTGATAAATTTATTATCTGCCAAAAACAGAACATTTGTTGCGACTTTTATAAATTCTAGCAATAGATATACCTTTTTCCCCCTTAGTTATTAAATCCTTTGGATACCACTAGAAAATCTAAGATAGATCAAAATTAACATTAAGCATTTTTGTTTGCTTCATTATTCATTTGGCAAAACAACTAGCATATACATATACTTCCAATTATGTAGATAATCTCATTACATTTGGTATTTGTAGAAATTTGAATCCTATTCCATAATTTTTGCATTTGAAACAGATGTAAATTTATTCTCAAGGAGCAATCACTGTTCTAGTGTTAATAAATCGAAAATAGCGTGGTCCTAAAGAAGATTTATGAAGCAGGATGTACTGTAAATGTATTCTTGTTTTCCTCTCCAGCATTGATTGTATAATAATAAGAGTTAAAGCAATATAGTTGCTAAAAAGTTACAATTAATCTACAAACTAAATATGAAATATATAGTAATAATAAATTTGTGTGTGTGTGTGTCTATGTATGTGGTGAGCTCAGTGTAAAAAATCAGTAAATGTGTTTAGCATATTTGTGTCTCCGATTGTATTTTGTCGATGTAAAAGTGCACATTTTAATTTTTTTCTAAACTTTGTTAATTTTTTTGTATTCTTATCTCATTTTCTAAATATTTCCAAATATTAGAGGCTGCTCGGTGAAAACTAGGATAGGAAATACTGCTACAAATAAACTTATGTGATCGACGATTTACTTTTAAATCATTTTCAAGAAAATAAATTGATTGTCGGCCATATTTATACTTAAATAACATTGAAGCTGCATGGAATTGTACTTGATATAGCGGGGATAATATATTATACTTTCGTCTGTATTCACTAACATGATCATGCTTACGTGCGAATTTTAATGTTTTCAATGACCAATTAAAAGTTTTTGATAAGAAATAGCGGCTTTTTGTATTAAAATTAATAAATAAAAATGAACAATAATGTAGTTGCGAAAAGCAAAATGCATGCAATAGCTGAATGTGATAATCTGGCCCTAAATTTTTGAGGTGGTATAAGTATCCAACGCCAGAAGCCATTTTATGTATATTTTTTTAAGAGAAATTTATCGAATTTTAAATCTTTGTCAAATCAACACCTAAATATGTAACATGATTACTTTGTTTTATCGGAACACTGTTTACAATTAATTCAATTTTGTTTGTTATTTCTTTTACAGCATTGGGGGAAAATACAATGAATTGAGTTTTTCAATATTAATTTTTAATTGATTGGATGTGAAATACCTAGAAAGATTTTCAATATCATTTTGCAACTTTTTTGTGGCCCTAAATGCATCATTATCTGTATTTATGAGACACGTGTCATCAGCAAATTGATAAATTTCACTATGGTTTACATGTTTAATAATGTTATTTACAATTGCAAATAGAACGGGCCCTAGTACTATGCCTTGAGGTACGCCTCGGTTGTAATGTAATCAGATTTCAAATTATTCATTAATACACGCTGTTTTCTATTTTTTAAGAAACTCATAATTAACTTAATTGAATTTTGTTGAAATCCATAATTTTTAAGTTTAATCGATAAAATTTCAAAATTCATTGAATTAAAAGCTTTACTTAAGTCTAGAAGGGCTATGCAATAGGATTTATTTTGAGATTTATTAGCGGATATTTTTTCAGTAATTGAAATATTTGCATCACTTGTACTATGTTTAGCGCGAAAACCATATTGTTTGGATCACAAAATATTCTCAGATGCAAGATATTGATTGATTTGAATGTGCAGTAACCTTTCAAATAGCTTACTAAAAGGATGCGTTATTAAAATTGGCTTATAATTTCAGCAAAAAGGGGATCTCAATTTTTATACAAAGGTGTTATATCTTACTTTTTCATTATCTCCGGAAATTCGTTTTCAACTATACATTGATTAAATGCAAATGATAAATGGTCACAAAATACATGAAAAAATTTTTAATTATAAAGTAAGGTAAATGAGTCGAACCTGAAGATTTATTTACGTCTAAGTTTCGTACAATAGTTTGTAATTCTTTTAAGGTAAGTAACCTAAATTGAAACAAAGATCTACAATTTGATTGCTTAAGTTTTGATAGAGGAAGTTTAAGAAAATTGAAGTTACCTAATTCTTTAAATGTGTGATTTAGTTTGTATTTTTGAACACTTGATAAATCAGTTCCTGGGTGGGTAGTGGATTGCTAGAAAATGAAACGAAAAAGTCTGAATTTTAAAATAAGATGAGCACATAGCCCCCACCCTTAGCATCAAAAATTTAACAATGGGGACCGGGCTCCCATGGGCCTCCACACCACTACACCTCTGCTTATACTTGATTAAGTGTCCTTGTCAAAAATCGTGATTTATAAAACTGACGTTACTTCTTCGAATGAAATGTGCCAATCTTATAGGGATTTTTTCTATCATAAATTCTTAGGGTCCCCATTACCTTCCAATAGCAGCAAAGCTAAATTTTAGCATGAGACAAACCAAAATTTTCCTCGCAACATTGAAGAGATGGGATATTGTCAGGAATGTCTACTAAACTTCATTTTCTAAAATCTCAATTGTGTGTTTTTCATAAAAATTAAAGTTTGTTTAGTGATGAACAATGGGAAAATTACACCAACAAGTCAAGAAACTTATTTAGAAGTGTGAGTAAATCTAGAAAATTTTGAAATCTGCAGAAAACAAAGTTTTGGGAGTATATTTCGGCTTCATAAAATTTCTTTAGATTCAAGTATATGAAAACAATCTATTTATTAGATATTTGATCAATAAGGAAAAGTTTGTTGAAAAGCTAAGAGCCTTGATAAAATCTCAATTAATGGCGTTTGAAAGCTACCCTATTTAGGCTATAGATTGGACTCCTGGCTTTTGGATGAATACAAAACATCTACTTGCATTAAAATCAAAATACAATTAGATGTTTGTGTACAATTATAAAAGTTATTTGAGGATTTTGGGTATTTCCATCATAATACATTTTCTGATTCATAAGCTTAACCATCTAATTAAGCAATAAATTTAATTTCATGATAATTCATAAAGTATTGTTTCTATTATGAAAATAACCTCAAATTAACAAAAAACACTGAAAAAATTTACTCAATTAAGAAAAAAAAAATTTTTGTCACACAGTGTAATTTATCAGCATAATTCCAATAATAAAAAAATGACGATGCTGGAGTTTGCTTCAATCGTTATAGATGCACTAGAGAACTAGAGAAAAATGGCTATAGATTGAAAAAATAATGTTGATTCACAAACTTCGTCGAAAAAAACTTTTGGATTGGAAAAATTGAGGTCAAAATTGTAGTGAAAGATCCAATTTGAATTGCTCTAAGTGTAAAAAAGACTGCATAGTGTTTGCTTGGAAAAACACGTTTGTAAATATTTCTTGTTCACTTTCCATATACATTCAGAAAATTTCTTGTCGATAAATATGTAGTAGTCAATTTCTGTGTTGTTATTATCATAGAATATAATCGTCTGAAGAGAATATTGAGAAATTTGTGAATATTGGTGTATGGTAACGGAAATATTAAATATCTCTCCTATTTATATAAATTATCTTGAAAATGCACTTTTTACGGTCATTTTTGGCATTGGGTTAGGGTAAAATATGTATTGCACTAAAAATGTTTAAAATGAAATTCATGCACTAGTACATCTTTAGGCAAGCGCTGCTTGCCTTGCTTACAATTACGAGCCGCCTATACTGCAGTTGTCCTTTTATATTCTAGACTTCTTATAAATTGAACTGATTTTCCATTTTGGAATGATACGAACTCAACTTCAATTATATTTATTTATACTATTTGAATGCAAATCTAACCTTAATATGCACCCGCCATAATATATAACGATTCAATTGTAACAGTTAGCTCATTTGGGTATTAAATCATTCTCATGTTAATGATGTACGAGTAGAATTTCAAAGTTTAATGGTAATGCTCTTTTGCAAACACAAAATTGGAAAATCATCTAAGGATTCTAGTTAAATTCACTAAAGCAAAAGTATCATAATGAAATCTCAAAGTACTTTTATAAACTTCATTAAAAATGAAAGTGCCAGTTTGTTCTTTTGGAGAATTCAGCAACGGCGCTGATAAATGTTTATAATTAACTAATAATTCTAGAAATTGTGCATTTGTTATTAGTGACCAATCGCCATTGGAAAAACGGAAAAAAATGTATAGAAAATGTAAACAAAATCTGCTTGGGATTTTTTTTCGCCAGTGCATATATTTTTAAAGAATGATCTGCAGTAGTGAAACATCTTTAAGGAACGTCAAATTTCTGTGAAAATAAGTCCTTAACAGCAGCAGATAAACAACAGTCATGAAATTTTACGGGCATAGATTTCATGTTAAATACAAAGATACAGAATTTTGTTCACAGAGAGTCCCAACAATAAAAATCTAATTTCCAAGAATGAATGAAAGGCTCTTCACTGACTCATGCATAAAGTTTTTCCTATTCACCATAAAAGATTTAGCCCCTAGTGATCTATATTTTTTTACAAATTTGATGAATGATATCGAATGAACTCACATTTGCTACTCCACAGAGATTAATTGACAGTAAATGCATGGATCATCAATAAATGTCTGGAATTCTTCAATGATTGCTTAACTCGGTGGGAAAAGAGAATTGATCTTAAAAGACTATTTTGAAAATAAATGTTAATTTTTCATATTTGTATTCAGCATTTTGAATTTGCTAATGATTCATGGGTAAAAATCATGTTTTTTATATCTTATCTTAAATTGAGGTATACTTTTCATTTATTTATAATTTAGGTTCAAAGTTACCCTTGACTTAATATTTCATATTTTATTCTTGGCTTTATTTTTCAAATTAACTATTTATTGTTGGTATTAGTTGTACTACAACCAAAAATAGAAGGTGTCTCAGGTTAGACCATTCATATTATTAGACAATATTCATTTCAAATCACAAATAAATATTAATTATTATAAAATAATACTTTAAATACACAGCGTAATAATCAAGAAGTTTAAGGTCCAATTAAAGTCAGTATTAATGTAGATAATAAAAGTTTTCCTTACACGAAACATTACATTATTTTTTATAAAGGAAATTGTTGCAAATGCTGTTATCAGGGTTAGACAAGAAGTGTATTTTTTTTTACAAAAAACATTTAAAACAATGTGTTTTTGCTCTTTCTAGACAGGTCCACCTCAATAAACTAAAATATTACTAAAAATGCATGTACATATATAGTAGCAGATATTGAATTATGAACTTATCAACATTTATTTTTCAGTAGCATGCATGTAAACAAAACGCAAATTTTAAGGTTTTTGCGATCAAATATCGGTTATATATTCCTTATTCATATTGATGCGCAAAGGATTCAAATTTACATGTAATTGCGGGTGCGATAAACTTAATAAAATGTAATAAACTTAGAGTTAGTGTACATAAAAATGGAATAGAACACATTTTCCATTTTTATTATTACAATTTAAGTTTCAAATGCGCTTGAAAAAATTTACATTTTCTGTGGAGTCGTCAAAAAATGTATAGCAAAATAAATAATTGTCTATTGAATAAATTTTTAAAGATTTCATAAAATTTCTGAGGGTTATTTTCACAAAATGTTTGAAAAGAAATATTCTTCACATGGCAATTGTTCTTATGAATTCCACAAACTGTTGGAAAAGAATCTTACTGTGGTAAACGAAAATCTGAATATTGTTATATTTCGCTAGTAAATTTTTTGTGGATTCCACGAAAATGCAAATTTTGTACACAACATATGAAACATAAATTGGAATGATTAAAATAGAAAATGCGATTTATCCAATTTCATGTGACTCTATTTTAATATTATGTTAAAACTATCGAGTGTATTCCATCCTCGTCCCGCATCACCTGAAAGGGTCTTTTCTTTTGGAAAACGATGTCAAGACTTTCTTTGTTTCTTACGACGGCAATTTTTGCACTAATAATAAAATTTATTTACTTTTCTTATTATCCTGTTCGCATGTATTTGCTTGCAATTCACACAGATTTTTATATTGAATATTTAGTTCTCTTCTGCTCAGGTCAGGTCGGGTATTGTGAATCGATAAACTGGTGGGGCCGTGGCGGGTCGAGTGAGAAAATCAATAGTCGGTTCGTATTGGATTCAGTTGATCCAATTGTGTGTCCCGAAATGTTTCGGTGTTCCGTGTGGGAACGGACAAGAAAGCAAATGGCGACCGCGGGCTGCTCGTTGTCTTAAAGAACGGGTCGAGTGGACACGAAAGCAAAATATTTTTGAGAATATTTGTGTTTTGCACATGCTTTTTTATTGTTTTCTTCGATGTATTTGCGCTTGATTATAATTATAAGATAACTTGAAACTCTTAATCTAATTCTTTTTGAAAGTCTGGCCGGTTTTCCAAGCATTTTGCTAAAAATTAGACTCAATTTAGTTGCTGCTATATATTTAATCAACAATGAAGCACATTCGGCATCGGACAGAAAGGCAATTGTCTTTCAAAACGGGTCGGGCAGAATTGAGCACACAATATTTTCCAGCCAAAAACAGTAGTTTAGGGTTGGGTTGAATGTATTTTTTTATTGAAAGCCCATCACTGGTCAGTATTCTAGTAGATAGCAGATGCTAAAAATGCAATATACACTTTAAATTCCAAAGTGAAACAAAATATTTTCTTCATCTAAACATACCACCTCCAAACTTTGAGGTGTGACGACGAATTAGGGATTTCGAACGGATTAAATTTTAGGATGTAAATCAAATAGGAGACACTCTTCTATCTTGTAGTGCTAAATTTTTAAAATTCCTGGTTAGTTTAAGATTAAAACTGTCTATTGGTCCCAATTCGTCATTTTCTAATGTACCGTTTCTATTTTTAGAGTTAAATTCACAAATTTAAATCAACATAAAGCAATAAAAAACGTAGAAGATATTTAAGATTACAAACTTCTAATTGGCTTTTGACTTAGTTATATTTACGAATTAGAAACCTTCATGGTATTTATTATAATAATCAACTATTCCCACCGAAGTATATGAATCAATAAAATTTAGTGTTACAGGAATTGGATTGCGTTCGCATAAATATCTTCTGTCAAATATTCACTGCATATACTATTTTCTGAAGCACTCATCGTTAAAACTTTTAATGCTCTACTTCACTGTCAGCAGTTAATTGCAATCATGAAGCGGTCGAAGTTTCTCAAAGACTTCTTTTGGAAAGCTATTGTTGTTGGGCTAACAATTATTATGTTTCTTCAAATATATCTACTTTTCAAACAATTTTTAAGGTATATTTACTTGTTTTCACTAAAAAAATTTGCTATCTATTTGCTCAAAATTTTATAGATATATTAAAAATGGATGATAAATTTATTAAAAAATTTAAGCATAAAATTTTCGCTGTCATCAGGCCAAAACCAACATTATACATTGAAATTTATAAAAACATTGAAAAAACTTCAGAAGAACTTTAGTTTAAGCAAATTGCTTAAGCATAAAAATGTACATTTTATACCGATGAAACTGTTTTAACTGAAGTGAAATTGGACTTTCTTTTGGTTCTCTCAATAATTCCAACTTTCGGTAATTTTTGGTACAATTAATGATAAAAGACATAATGCTTAAAAGGAAGACATCCATAGTGGACTAAATCAGAGAGTTCTGAAATATAGTACTTAGGCAGGAAATTGCACATTTTTGTTTAAATGAACCTATGCAAATGTAAAAGCAATCGAATTGTTTAACCCTATCTCGGCCGTGATACTTTTCCACTTTTAAAACTGAGGGGGCTCCAAGAGCATCCCCCCTAAAGAATCAATCCCATTCATCATCAAAGCAGCGAAGCTTGGCAGGACTATAGCTTACATATGGCTGAATAGTAAGAGAAGGAAACAAATTCCATATTCTGGAGCTTTGACGTCAGTAAATTGAAGGCAATGTCAAAAAATTTGAAAAATGTGTTACTAGACCACAAAAACGCTAATATTTGGCAGGCAGTTCTTGCATTGTTTCTTAAATTTTAGTGAACAAATATCCTATGTAAATTTGCTAAGTCTTAATATGCTTCCAATTGGTCTTCAATTTCAAAAGCATGATTTGATATTTTTCAATAAAATATTAAATGGATTATACAAAATAGATCACGCTGAATTTATTATTTTAAAGAACATTTCATCAAGAGAAAAACGTAATATTTTTAAAAATTCTAAATTCAAATTGGCTACATTATATTACAACTATTATGACATTATTACTTACTTGAATAATTACATATCAGTTAATTCTAATGTCAACATTTATTATCGTCCTAGCATTGTAAAGAAGCATCTTCTGATATTTTTTGAAGAATATGCTATTTATTAATTTGAATTCAGCACTACTTGCTCATGTTTTCTATCTTAGAACTGCAGCAATTGCAGACAAACTAGATCATTTCATAAATTGATTTAATTTGACATTTGCAAAGTACATTTTTGCCAAAATTTTTATTGGCATATATTTTTATTTAATATATATATATATATATATATATATATATATATATATATATGTAATATATAAATGCAAACATCAAGTCATGCCTAACCAATATATAAATCAGTTAATTTTTTTTCAATAATTACTTTTTTGGTTATTGAAATGATGCATCAGTGAGGGCCTCACAGCTTTGAAATTATCTTATTACCACACCTGATAACTATAACCTCAAATCTATCAAAATCATGAGTTTTTTGTATTAGTTGAGAGTGACCACAATTTCAATGCTAAAACAAAGATTGAGGTGAAGGAATTATTGTTGGTCCTATCAAATCCGACCTATCTTCGGAATTTCCTTAATTAATAACACATGGATCAGCATTTGTCAAGACGATCTAGTGGGAGTCTTGGTGTGCAATAGATTGTGAACATATAGTGAGTAACTTTGCATTTATGATGTGATACTCATTATGCTGATATTTACCTTACATCCACAGTTAAATAGTATTCAGCATTTATTTAAAATATGAAGGTTTTGACAATTAGTCTTTCTGAAACAATGCAATAGAATTTATTACTTAAAATTAGTGAATTTTCCCATTTCTACTGCTGTCAATGTTTTTTAGTATACAGTGATGTTAGGCATCCATATTTTTCAATGTTAGAACAAAAAGAACACTGGATACTTTTATTTCAATCGACAGCTTTAATAAAAATCAAAGACTGCCTCAAGAAAATGTTGTTTTTCAATATACTAAAGTTTATTGTAATAATTGATTTTCTCTTGAGTGATATTAATTTGAGGTTTTCAATCACTTCAATCGTTAATGTTTTATATAAATAATTAATAGAATTATGCTGGAATTAACTATATTTCATGTAGACGTTTGTTGTAAGATGTCTGCTAGCTTTCGATTTCAAATTGATTTTATTTATAGATGAATGTAACATAAAATAAGAATAACAAATAAAATAGATTAGATAATTATAAAAGTGCTTCGTTGAGTTTTCAAAATTGCTGGGTCAACTGAATGCTGTAAACTTGTTCAAAATTACTTGAATGACTGTCACAAGGGTTTGAAGTATCTCTACCCGACCAATGGGTATAGGCTTAAGGGCGAAAACTTTCAGTAATATCTTTACTATTCGACAGAAAAAACAAGAGAATAAGTATAGGCTTATATATTAAACCTTAATTTCGAAAATCAAGATGAAAAAACATGCATGCAATTAACACACTAGGCAATTACATTTATGCATCAACTTAGCCCTAGTAATAAACCTGCAATAAATAGTGATGATTTAATATACTTCATAGAAATGGTTTGAAAGATTGGGGATGAAAAAGTTTTCATAGATTCTCTATTGCCTGTAAATACATGTATGTATTATAGCCAATAAGACCTTGTAAATATCGTTTGTTGGGTCTAGAAATAATGCAAGAACAATTTCTTGTAGTTCCTATAATAGAAAGTTAAGATATTCATACTAATAGTTGCCGACAATCCGTTTATTTTGAAGCAATTGTAGCTCAAACATTTTTAAAAAGTTAGCTACTTTTTGGTTAGCAATACGAATCAAAAACCAAAAATTTTGCTTAATTTGAAGAACCCAATTGTGAAAAATCCGTTTACATTTGTGCGTGAAGGAAAAAGTTGAACACAAAATAGATCAAAAATATATTCAGTTCCTCTTTTAAGTGCGCTTTCACTTTCAATTATGTGGGGTGCTTATATTAAGAATCTATTGAATTAGTAAAACGAATTCCTCATGATGAAAAATGTAAGCACGATCATACGCAATTGAAATCTTCAAATGAAATCGAAGAGGAGTAGATGTACTATTGAATGTGCTTGACGAATTCCTCAAGTTAAACCAGTGTAAACGGGGCTGAGGGAAAGTCAGTGATCTGGTCCATTAAAAAACCGGATTAAATTGTAAGAATCATTTGGAAATTGTTAAGAAAACGTTTAGAACACATTTAGGACACGCTTAGAAAACGCTTGGAAGACATCTAGAAGACGTTTAGAAGATGTCTAGAAGACGTTTAGAAAACGTTTTAGAACATCATTTTGTGGACACTAGATGGCATTCAGCAACGTTTAGAAATTGTGTTATATAAGTCGTTTAGAAGACGTCTTACAACATGTCATTCCATTATAAGACGGATGTAAAATGTTCTATTGTTTAAATGGAATGTGGTAATTTTGAATGCAATCAGCAGCTAATGAGAACTTTTCATTGTAAATCATGTGTCAAATCATTTTTTTGGTGTTCTAGTTAAGTAATGAACCGGGGTCAATTCTAATCCGAAAACCTATTTTATGTAAAACTTTTAAAACGTAATTAGAGGGCTAATATCAAAATTGATTCTGTTGATTTGGGGACAATTTTAAAAAATTTGGTCATATTGTGTCATTGCGTAAACTTCGGTTGGATTGACTATTGACTCCCTTGCTGCACGCTAAAATTTCGATAAAAATCTCTGCATTGTTATAATATGAACACATCTGATTTAGTAAAAGCAAGATCGTAAAAGTCACAAAAAGCTATAATTTCACATTTGTGAAATCTATAAACTTCATCAATATATTTATAGCACTTTGTTTTATAATTTAATTTTATAATAAAGTCAAAAGAACGATCTTGATAAAACTAAAGCTCGCTTAGGTTTGAAAAAGGGACAAGTATAAAAGCAGTGCTAAAGAATCGCTTGGAATTTCCAGCTGTAACCATTTGTTCACCAAATAAAATGTTAAAATCAACAATTGAAGTTGGAAACAAATACTGGCCTTTGGCATACATTGACAAGTATGAAGATTTAAAGTTTAACAATAAATTACCAGAATTTTTTGGAGCAGACGATCGGGCTTCATATGCACCTCCTCTACAGGTTTGCAATCTTACTCATTGCTTGTAATTGTATTATAACTAAATATTTTATTAAATAAACTGATGCTATATATAGCTATTGAGTTCCAGAAATTTAAGATGAACACAGCAGTTTTGAAAATCGGCAGTTTTGTCCTTATCCTTAGGGATGTTGGAAGGAATCAACAGTGTAATATAGGAACGTAAATAACTAAATAGTGAAATTTAGCAAATATCCAAAAGATAGATTTACTCAAAATGGAGCCTTAACAGATTTTATGCATATTTCTGGCATTTTCGACATACAATCCTACAGAAACAGACAAGTTTGATTAGATTCCATGTTAACTAGGGAGTAAATAACTTTAAGCGCAAAATATAACCGCACTTTCTAAGACCTATCCGCACTTGCAAAAACTTAACAGCAGTGTTTTAAGCAGCGTCAATGTTTAGTAAAGCAATTTTTGTGAATATCTCAAAATGGAAGCAAATGTGAATTTTATCATTAAAATGTTTAAAATTTAATGGTAACATTGCATCTAGTTGATAGAACAATGAAATTTTTACAATAATATCATGTTTTACTATAAGTTCTTCAATAGAAAATCGAAATTTCATATCCTAAAATATTGCGTTATTTTCTTAAATCGCACATCTGTACAGCACATTAAAGGAAATCAATGACTTGCAAAAACTTAAAAGATGCGTTTTAATGATTAAAGTACTTTTAAAGTTACTAACGGCTCATTTACATGAATTCTAAAAATGTTAATACTAAGTATTCTTTATACTTTTTGCCAGAGTTATTGTTCTTTATTACATTCCTAAAAGAATGCTTTCATGAGCAAATAAACACCTCAAACATTTACAAAAATCAATGAAGTTGATCCAAGAAATGATTTGATTCATAAAGTTGGAAAATTGAATTTTTGTTGGGGAATAGTTTATAGTTTCTAATGGGAACACATTTATCTTGCAATTGGTGCGTCCCCAGCCGAGTTGCAACCAAGGACCGGATCCCCGTGTCAGGGATTGGTTGGCTAGTCAGCAGGGTCACATTGATATATTGAAGCAATTGAAATAAATTACACAAAGAGCTCATCTCAATTATTTTAGGCATATTGTTACGTAATAATTGAATTACACAAACATCATGTTTGCCTAGAATAGTTTTAATGGTTTCACAAGTTTTAAGTTGTTTTTCATTTGTTTCTGTATTAGGTCCCTGTGAATTCACTTTCACAAAAACATTTGTTTTTAGCAATTACTGTTGAAAGACTTCTAAACGTGAAAAAATTTACCTTCTTTTTCTAATACAGAAGAATTCAACCAAAAAACCTTTTAGAACAACATTTGGTGGACACTAGATTGCATTCAGCAACGTTGAGAAATGGTGTTTTAGAAGACATACGTTAAGACGTTTTACTACGTGTTGTACCACTATAAGACGGATATAAAACTTTTTATTCTTTATTGGGTTTTCAGCGAGAAAGATAAAGTTATTGAAGGCTGAAAATTGAAATCACTCGAAAAAATTTCAAGAAAATTGTTTACAAATTCAAGTGTTTATTGCATGGCGGCGCTATTTTCACACTGTGGATATAATCAAAGCATCAGCCTTCAATAATTTATCTCTCTCGCTTTGCATGATCTATAATTTAGGTCGCCTTGATTTTATGCATTTTTACTCAAAAGGTAATTATAAAAATATTTCACTAGCATACGAGAACAAAAATAGTTATCATATTATCTGGAAATTTACTGATTATTAATTAAGTTACGCAAAATTGTTCATATTATATAGGTAAAGAAAAAATTTATTTTTTGTAGTTTAGTCTATTATATCAAAGTGTTTTTTTCAGAATAATGTCAAATACCAGTTTTTTCACCGCTTAAAATTGTAGATATTAATAGTACGCAAGGAAACGACTCTGTAGTGGACGGGGAATTGATTTAAGCTTTGTATGTCGATCGTGTATACCTTAATACATACGAAAAATGTATACGGTTCGTGACATACAAAATCTACCAAATTTGATGCCTATAAACATTAAATCTCTTAGATTTCTGTGAAGCATTTGAATAGATTCTAGCAGAGATGTTTAGGAAGGTTTACAATAATCTTTATTCAACAGAAATATGCAACCCACGTGCTTCATTGAATGTGCAAAATTCCAATTTTTTCAATACTGCTTAGTTGGACTTTTTATCTTATTATTAATCTTACTCTTTTGGAAAGGGAAATGGATTTAACTTATAAGCAAGTCCATCCAAAAGATAATGGACAATCTTAATCACATATCATTTTGAAAGCCTGAGTGTGTGCGTTCAATTTGTTCTTAGATGTTCAGTGCCGTCAATGGCATGCGAGCGATTATCTGATGCACATATGAAGACTTGAGCGAATAATTTCATTCAAAAGATGTCAGTTAAAACCACTATTAATAAACTCTCTGACAAACAAGAACTGCTTCTTTTCAATAGTAACTGGTATTTTTTCATTCATGGTGAAAGTTGGATCTTAAATAAATGTAGTTATTATGAATACAAGTTGTTTCTAAGCTGTATAATGTCATGTTAGTAATCCAAAATTATCAAGTCCTCTGAAATTCTTGGCCAACTAGGTTCCTGATGGTATGCATAAATGACACGAAGTCGTTTGTATATATATATAATGTTTTAAGCTTGCTTGGCAATTACGATTTTCAAAAATTGTATAAAAAATTTAAATTACAAATGTAAAATATATTGATGAATATACATTTAGATTTGTAAATATGGTGAATTCGAGTGTGAATATAATTTATGTGTGGATAAAAGTATGCTATGTCCTGTCAAGCTTCTACCATGTGCTCGGTATAGCAACGAAACGTGCAACAATTATTTTACACTGTCTTACAACTTGCGTAGAAAGAAATCAATAGATGACAAGGAAAAAATTAAAAAATGGTTGGATATGTACGTTAGTTCTACAAGTGATAATTATGAAGATATACAAGAGAGGATGACGATCTCACGCGAAGACCTTGATACTCATGGGCATGAATTGGAAGAGTTCATTACTCAATGTACCTTTAGGGGTAGTAATTGCTCACAATTCAAAAAGCCATTTAAAGATGTCTTTACTCTTGAATATGGAAAATGCTTCCGATTTGAGGTAAAAATTCAATTTTCTTTGCCCTTAATGATTAATAAATGTTAATTAATGAATGACTTTGTTGGCAAACTTTGGAATAAAACATGGAGTTTTCTAAAAGGACAGACCAGTGCAGTCTAAATTCCAATATTTTGTTACTAAAAGACACGTCCAATATTTTTTTTAATTTTTCCCTTATTTTAACTGAAATTTAATTTGCCATGGAAAAAAACTAAAAATTATTTGTTTTTAAGAAACACTAAATTTTCAACTGCCCATAAAGCTTTCTTCATTGCAGAAACCAAGCCTTAATGTAAACTAGAAAGAAATAGAAATTAATATTGATCAATAGTACACAAAATAAAATATTTTCTTCATTCAAAATCCAACATTATCGAAAAAGACCCAGTTCCTCAAAATGCAACTCTTCTAAATTTCAAATTTTACTGTAATAGATTATGAATAAATATAAGGCATATAAAATTCCTAGAAAGAATGTGCACTTGAGATGATAATTACTATTTATGCAAAAACATAGGGCTTGAGGGAAAGAAGTGTTTGGTTATGCTAATGGATCAATGTATACAAAAATATCATACTTGTAAATATTAATATTTATAAAATGTAGTTGATTCAGAACATTTAATATATTATGAAAAGAAAATTGTACAAAGATTAATTGTGAGTTTCAGACGCTTGCATATTCCATTGATTTGGAGCAGGGCACGTTAGGGCACTGCTAAGTAAAGCAAAATATTAGGCACAGCACTGTTGCAGCTCTGAGTTGATTATATCATGCTATAGATTTCAATTTAAATGTGGTTTGAATAAATTATATCAGGAAATGCAAAGCTATTGCATCTGGGATTTGTTTTTGCTAAGTTATTTACTGATTTTATATGCACTGAATTTTTCTCATAGAATATTAGTTTGAACCTATACATCAATTCAAAGCAATATGTCCACAGAGACTGCTTTCAATGGTTTAAAATTAATGAACCTCATTTGCATATAGCATTCAATACAATCATAAATATTTAAATCACTTTATCATAACAGCTTTATAAAGAACTCATCTATAGTTTTCACAATTGAAATCTTGTAATAAAGCCCATTAATTGTTTACTTCTGTATTTTTAAAAATTGCAGATTTTTACCAGACGCGTATAATTCAGTACAAGCAAGATTTCTAAGCTATAAGGTTTTATTTTAATCAAGTGGTTATTAATTCATGCTTCAATGCAATCAAATTAATTTTAAAATATAATTCATTAGAAAGCTGTCAACTATTAATGGTTGAATTTATATAAAATATTTATTTTAATTTTTACTGGGCAAATAGAAATGCCAATGTTATAGGCTTTACACCATTGCATAGGGCTTTAACATAACTCAGACAGAGGAATTTTTTATTGCACAAATAGCTACCATTGCATTCATCAAGAGATATCTCCATGTCCAAATTTCTTAAAACGCTTGTTAGAAAATTAAGATAAAATGTTCTGGAAAATTAAGATGATAAAAGGCGGCTTAGGATTATCGGATCTTAAAATATCTTGCTATAATTTAAAAAAACTAAATATTGAACAACAAAGTCTCCTGCAGTTACACGTAATGCTATTGAAGACAAATTAAATGGTTTTGACAGTTTCCACTCTAGTGCTAGAAGAAGGATTTCATCCATCATAGAGTGGTAAATCATGTTGCGATTCTGGCATTTTCTACGAAAAATATTTCTGATATTGTTAATTTATCATCATCACTTAAATATCATGTTTGAAAAGGCAACATACTGACTGAATTTATTTATAGATTGAAATAACCTATGCATTGAATATTTTTTATGAAAAACTTTCTACTAAAATTTTTAATGGATGTCAAATTCGGATGCTTGAGAAAATCCCNGACGAACCAAACTAAATTCAAGAAAAAAATTTTTTTACAAATTTTACAATTTTTAGTCATTTTCACATATATTGTTCTGTTGTAGCTTTTCAAATTTTTTGGTCCTCTGTATCTAGGCATTTTTACTAAAACAATTCTATTAACAAAAAAATATTGAAGATAAATTATTTATAGCTAAATATGTTATATTGTGTTGATTATAGCTACTAACAATGTATATACCAATGTAATATTCCATTTAATTCACAAAAATTATTAATAATTTGCTAGATTTTTACCTAGATGTGCTTTAGAACTTTAGGACCTAAAAAGGACCCAAGAAAAAATGATTTAATTTTAGACATTTTTGGATTTTTTTGTTTGTGTTTGTGTTAAGTTGTTGCATCATGCGCAAAATTCTATATTTATGTCAGGTTTCTTAGTTACGTTTCAGAAAGTCTTTTTTAAATGCACAGCAGAATTTGCATTTTTATTTTGAGCGAATATTGATAGATATGAAATTTTTTGAATAAATTGAAAAAATAAAAAATTTTTATTGTAAATTTTTTTCAATAATACAGCTGAACAAAAATCCTACAACCGACCAATATACCGGTACCGAGAATGGGACCAAAAAACCAGACACGGAACGGGACCGGTACAGAACCAGGACCAAAGTTGTGATTCCAACGGGACAAATTTGGTTATTTACCCATTCATCTAAAATTTTGTTATTATAATACTTGTGCCAAAATTTTTTTACAATGATTAATCTTAAAAAACCAACACCTTTGATAACACGGCTGTAAGCTTATTTAGTTAATTCTTACCTTGCCCAATTAGCAATCTATACTTAGTGTGTTGTGTTTCGGATAGATGGATAACGTACTTACTGACATTTTGAATATAAATATTATGTGTTATACTTTCACGGGACAGGAAACGGGATCAGGACCAAACCTTACGGGACGGGACCGGTAAAGGTACCGAAAAATTAAAAATGGGGCGGGACCGGGACCAAAATGTGCGGTTCCACAGATCTCTAATATATATATATATATATATATATATA
>CABFPE010000523.1:56585-78138 GCA_900660155.1 Hofstenia miamia | reverse complement strand
GTGATAGTTATTAAGCTAACTACAAACAGTAGTGGTGCTAAGCTGTCTCCCTGGAATATGCCTCGCCTAAACCTCAACCTATGCCCATCTATCTCAGTCTGCCACTTTGCCATCTCTCTCTCTAGAAACTCAACCCATTTCTGCGAAACTCCATTAGCCTCTAACGTCTTCAATACCCACTTATGTGATATGCTGTCATATGCCTTCCTGTAGTCTATCCATGCCATTGCCAAGTTTGTCTTCCTTCTTCTACAATTCTCCACCACTGCCTGGTCTATCAACAACTGATCTTTGCATCCTCTCGTCTTTGTCCTACATCCCTTCTGCTCCTCTGGTATCAACCTATTCTGTTCTAAGTAACATGCCAGCCTACTTGAAGTTAGCAATTTCCACGTTGTTGGCAGACATGTTATTGGCCTGAAGTTGCTTGCCTCACTACCTTTCTTTGGGTCCTTCTGTATCAGATTATTATTATTATTATTATTATTATTATTATTATTATTAATATTACTAGTATTGTTAGTATTATTATTATTTTAAATTTGATAAATTTCTCCTAAAAAAGTTACAAGAAATGGCTTTTGGCGTAAGATTTTTATAAGACCTCAGAAATTTAGGACCATACTATCACGTTTAATTATTGCCTGCATCTTGTTTATCACAATAATTAAATTATTGTGAATTATTTGTTAATTAAAAAGATTAAGATAACTATAAACTAAATGTGCCAACGTTGTTGAAAAGCTATATATTAATAATTTGTGTACTTTATGTAGAGAAACACTTGAAAGAGGCGGTGGGTGGGAGAATTACAAGCACTCGTTTTGCACGAATGGCCAACCCGCAAATCAAAGTCAACCATTACACCACAAGCTTAAATGTGTGTTCCATATGCTTTGCTATCAAGTCTACGGAAACCCTAAGGCTTAAGTTAGTAATTCTAACACCAAGATGAATTAAAGAATAAGCATTAAGCAGGACACATGCAATGAAACCTTGATATATTGAAAGGCAGAGGATCTCTTGCATCAAAATTGGCACTTACACGACTGTTCTATACTGCATAGACAGCCTTAGTCCATCCCTTAAGTTCAATAGGTCTCTCAGTTGGGCAATGAACAAAACTAATTACTTCTTCTTTCTTGATGTTGTCAGGTACCAAGCAGAAAACTGTCATCCTTGACTGAGTGCTTCTTGCCCAAGTTCTTAGTGATTTATCCCTAGCCTGATAGATTTATTGCATAGTTTTTTTGTTTTGCATGTATGTTTGTATATATTTTTACGCTATTCAGATAATTTATCTGTTTCCAATTTTCAATATTTACATGAATAAAGAATATGTTATTATATCAATATGTTTCTATATTAAATTTATACACATGTATCCTGAGCAATAAAATTTAGCAAATATTACTCCATTATTTGAAAAATATGACCCAAACGATTGTTTGAACATTAGACCCATTTCTATTATACCACAATTTGTAAGATTTTTTATGACTTCTTTTCAATAAAATGAACAAACATTTATGCAAACATAATATGTACTCGCAAAATCAATATGGTTTTCGTAAGTATATTTCTGTAAAGGATTTTGCGTTAACAGCTACCGAGCAATGGCATGCTTAGATTTATCAAAAAATTTAACTCTATTGACCAAATTTCATTTTAAAAAATTCAGACAAGTGTGCGACCTAATTATCAGCTATCTCCATGATCGTAAACAAAGGGTAAAACTAAATAGAGGTTTCTGTGACTGATAGTGTTCCACAAAGAGCATTTCAGGACATTTGCTATTCAATATATATGCAAATGATCTGTGTAATTACACCAGGTTTAATGTCAAACAATATGCTGTTGAGAATATGCTATTTTGTTCCTATAAAACTCCTGAAATTTGCTACAAAATTTTTCGAAGAAAGTTGTACTTTTCTTGCACAAAAATTTGATTCAATAAACCTACAAATAAACGCATTTAAAACTTAATTTTGTTTAATTAGACTTAGATCTAACAATATTTCCACAAATATTTCTCAGAATAAGTTAAAATTTAATGACACATACATAGAACAAGTTAATTAATTTAAACATTTAAGCATATTTTTTTTTAATTTAATTTTCCAAACAAATAAACAATCGTATTAAGAAAACGGCTATTTCAATTAAGGCTCTTAGCAATATATCTCAATAGCTTCCCATCCCACTAAAAATTCAATTAATTCCAACATTAATACTAAGAAACTTTAATTTTGAAAGCATACTGTATACTAAAATATAAACAACATTTGAGTAAATTCAAAGTGCATTTTTATAAAAACGTGTTGACCATTTTCTCTAAAATATTTAGTAATATTATTGCATACCACAATTCCAATTTTTTTCATTGGTTAATTTTAATCATACAACCTAAAAAAGAAAGCTTAGTAAATATAACAAGAAAATAATGAAAAATTTATTTCTCAAAACATCAATAAACTTATGGAATAATTCAAATCCTTGAAACAAATTAATAAATTTAGAGATTTAAAAACGAAATGCAAAAATATTTCTGTAGCTATACAAGAGAAATGCTTGAATGCAAATAAAAAGGTTTTATTTTTATAATACTGATTTTTCAATAGACTACATCTAAATTCGTCAAAACCCAAGCTAGTAATTGTAATTGGATTTATCATTATGGTTTTATTTTGTCTTCTTTCTTGACTCTATTTAGAATTGTAAACAGTATTTTATATTGTACAAAGCAACTCTAAATATAGATATTTTCTATTTCTTTCATGAAAATTCTTTGCATACTTCATCAAAAACAAAAAATGAAGGTCCGTAGCAGTGTTGCAAATGTGATATGCCTGAACTTGCTGTGCCTGCCCAAGATTTTAAAATGCTGAAGTGTTAGTTTATGCTTAGATTAGGAAATATCTGATGGTTGTATTATATGGTTAGTGGTAATAATTTTGGCGATTATAATTATCAGATAACATAAAAATTGTGGTCGATTGTTGGTGCATGAATTTGACCTGATTTGAAAAGAGATAATAATAAAAAACAAAGCACAACACCACAATACCCCGTTTATATCATAGTTTCATTTGAAGTTGCACATTTTTTACATGAATAGTTATTTTTCATCAACATGGGATGAAAAAGTTACAATTTATGCTTTCCACTTATTTCAATGTTCTGAAATATTTTTGGCAGCATCTTTCAGATAATGTTTCATATGCATATGAATATGGTTAATTATTTCAGATCAATTCTATCAGTAATCAATTGTAAATACTTATCATAATATAAAATATCTCATCTTAAAAATCACTCTGCCCAAATCAATTGCATTTACTTGGATATGTAAGCTTTTACATCAATATTTACAAGAAGTGGTTTAGGGTTTTTTTATTCATTTTCCTTTTATAAATTTTTACTTTCTCTGATTTTTAATTATTAAGTTGTTCCTCCACTAGTATGTATGCAATCTGACATTAATCACATTAAAAATTGGAAAATGACATTCAATAATGGATTAAATTTTCACATTGAGAACACGAAAGTTTTTTATTAAAAGGAATAAAACACTTAACTTAACTTAAAATTGTATCATACATGAAATATGCTATACTTCAATTTTACAAGAAATAGTTGATTCTCTAACCATTAGTACAGAAGTAAAACTATCTTGCATTCATGAGATATTTCGTTGTTTATACTTTGTCCAATTGACATGTTGATCTCATGCACTCAGAAATATGAGAATTATTCTATAAACGCATACTTCATGGAAGCTACTAATCACAAAAAATTGTCCTAAATCAAAATGTTGAGAATTATTAAGGTTTTCAAAAAGCTTTAGTAAAAATATTGATTAAATACTCTATGTTTACTAAACCATTGTACATCCTTTTACATTTTTTAGATTAGACCAAGCTTTGCATTGAGTTTAACAATCATATATTCTTTGATGAATCTCATAAAATTTTTTCAGGTTTATTGTTTCTACACAATTTACACCCCTATGTGAGATTGAAAGTACATGTCCAAAATTATGTGAATGTTTCATTCCTTGTTGTTTGTAACTATTGCATTCTTCAATGTATTTAAATGTAAAATTGCTTGGATATTCATTTTTCTTAGGTCTAGTTTCTATTCAATAATTTCTTTATATATGTTGGAACAAAACATTTTTTGTGCCTCATATGTTGGAAGTAGCATATATATATATATATATCAAAATTCTAAAAAGTGATAAAGTGAAGAAAAACCAATTTGTTTATGAAGAAGAGAAATTTAATAAAACGATTTTTCAAATGGCCAAAAACAAGGAATTATCTGTAGATTTATATAGAGAAATTCATAGTATTGTATAGACTCCCGAAAATCCATAAAACAGTAAAGATCCACCATTGAGACCTATTCTATCGATGATTAATTCTCCTATTTAAAAACTTTCGAAATGGTTAGATAAGTTAATGAAAAGTTACATTCCATCAAACTACAATTTAATAGATACTTTTGATTTTCTCAATGAGTTAGAGAATGATTTTGAAGGCATTCGTGATAAAAGTAAATACATGGTAAGTTTTGATGTAAAATCACTTCTTACAAATATTCCTGTGAAGAAAACCATTGGTCACATTTTGAATTTAATACCAGAACATGAAATTTCCATATCCCATACTACCTTAAGGAAATTGTTAAACATACCATTTCTACGAACAAATTGACGGTTTGGCAAGGGGATCGCCATTAGGTCCTTTCACGGCTAGATTTGCCATGGATATAATTGAAAAAGAAATTAAAACACTAAAGATTAATAAACCACTGGTATATTACAGATATGTTGATGACATATTTGCTATGTTTGAAGATAAGGAAAATGTGGAAAACTTTATGCAATTTTTAAATGGATGCTTACCTGAAATACAATTTACAGGAGAAGAAGAACAAAATCGCAGTCTACATTTTCTAGATGTAACAATAACGTTGAACCAACACCACTATGGAACAAAGATGTATCGCAAACCATCAAATACCACGTTATACATTCCTTATCAATCTTTTTGTATCCAAAGTACAAGATCAATTAAGTGCTTAATTAAACGAATTATTAAAATTTCTTCAAATTATAACAACATGATTGAATCCATAATTGAATTATATGAAATATTTTAAAAGACGGGCTATCCACATAAATTGATTAAAAATATTGTTGACCAAGCTCTCACCTAAAAGTCTATTGAATGCAACCAAGCAAATGATGAAGATAAAATACCAATATATTGGAAATTACTATATATTGAGGACAATCAAAATCTCTCAAAAGCTCGGATAAAGATCATTAATACACGATTAAAATTGACTAAGTTAACACCAATTTTGCCATCAAAGAAGACGTCATACATTTTTAAGAACAAAGATACTATCGAAAGAATGCTAGTTTCGTCACTTGTCTATAAATAGAATTGTGAAGAATGCAATATTACTTACATCGGGGAAACTAAGCGCCATTTTATAACTAGGATCAATGAGCATCTATCAGGTCATCAAATGTCAGAAATATATATGCATCAACATCATGCTAGAAAAAACGAATTTAATATAATAATGAGAACACCCATACGAAGATTGCCGAAACTTTAATAATTAAGAACCATAACAAAGATCAATTATTGAACAAGCAATAAAGTAATATGAGCATATTAAATTTATTCTAAGAGCATGAACATTTAAACATCATTAAATTTTAGTGTACTATATTGTAAATATTATTCCCACAAATTTTGTATTCTGATGATGATTTTCGAATCGAAACTGGTTAACATTAAATTGAGCACAATATTATACACACACATATATATATATATATATATATATATATATATATATACATACATTTATTCCACAAATCACTTTCTTCACAATATTACAGTTGTAGAACAGTATAGAGAAATATTACAGTTTAACATATCTATCTTTTTTTACTTTTAGACATTTCTTTATATATATTTCATTGCATCTCTAAGCAACAACATTATTCCGATAATTGAAACTCCTGCATATAAACCCATTGTTCCACCCAAATCACTAAGGAACGCATTGAAGGAATACACAACGTATTCATTTAGTTCCTCGACAATCATGTCCTCAAAGAATATGTGAACTCGAAGGAAATGCTTTTGAATTAGCGCTAACTTATTTTCCTTTGACATTGATTTCGGCATCGCTTCAGCACTAAAAGGGAAGACGGATTGAAAGAGCTTATTCATTACAAAGGGATAGAAGTTCATTGTAGGCCAAGTATGCTCAAACCAATTTACTTCGTAGCTTTTGCTGAAGCAAGCTGGTTTACAGATTTTATTAACACTTGCTCCACAGCTATGTTCTGAATGATGTTTTCTGCATTGCCATTGATTTCGTCCAATGAGTCGCAGAGAGGAAAACTCGATTTTTGGTTCATCATTTCTGTGCAATTGCAAAATTTTTGTATTTGATTGTCAACGCAATATCTTTGACACTCTGATCTAAATATATTGCTATAGGATTTTTTATGGGAGAATGCATCATTCATCAACTACAATATTTTCATTTTAAAAGATGTCTTCAATTACATAACCACTACCATTTATAAACTTTTATGTTGCTTAAGGTGCACATTGTATAATCTAATGAACAATTTCCTTACGAATATTATTTGCTTTTGAAGTTCAAAGAGATATCTAAAATGTCAAAATTTTAGTTTGAGAATATATTATAAACACTTGGTTTTCAGCAAAATATAAAAGCGGATGTCCTTGCATTGATTAAATAAATCCACAATGAATCGCAAACAAGCAGAAATTTGTTTAAAAATGTGTAAAGAAAACATTATTTTTTAATCTAATTTAGAATACTTGTACTTACTTGATTCTGTTGCTTTAAAATTGTGACTTAAAGCTTATTTTAAAAATGTAAGCATTAAAAACAGGATACACCAGGTAAAACTAAGCTAGTAGTTAATTATATATTGAATGTCTACCCAAAATTCAGTAAAGCAAATGACACTCAAACTAATAATAATAATATGCAAAAATGAATTAATTATATGTAATGAATAATAGATATATTAAGGTATATACTTGACTTATCCATGTAGTCATGCACACATTATCCTAATCAGGGCTGACATGTTTTAAACATGGGGTGTCTTAAACAAGTGTTTTTTTGGCTTGTTTTTTTAATGTTTTTTAGAGCTAGATACAATGAAATTTTGTTCAAATTCAGATAAAAAAATGTCTTCAGTTGGAAGGTAGTTAGACCTGATTTAGGTAGTGTTTGAGAGAATTGCGCCAATATAGCTCCTTGTCGGAATTGCTCCTATGAATGTGCCTCGCTTGTAGACAGAATGCGAAAGCATTTCCTAAAATTCATTCAACAAGTTCTGATGATGAAACGCCCGCTTCAACAGCTGGATTCTCAGGAGCGTCAACATCTGCACCTTCGTCAACAAAGCAACCCAAAATATCTCAATATGCTGTTTTGAACGAATTTCCCAGCAAACACATATCTTTCATAACGATGTCGACTTTGCGGTCTATTGGTGTTTAATGGGCTTTTGAATTGTTTGAGTAGCGTTTATAGTGAAGCATTAGTGGCGGTGTATAATGCCATCTAGCATTAAATATTTAAAAATAGGAATCATTTTAGTATTATGACAATTGGAAGATAAATTCCTTAAAAATTGCATTTATATTGATAATTTGTGGTTTAATTGTGAAAAGGCGTTATTTTGTAATGTCGTTTTAGTGCCGTAATTATGTCGTTCAACGACGTTGTTACGACAGTTCTTTGTTTACTGGGTCTCAATACCACAAAGAAAAGTTTGATAAAGACGTCGGACGTTTTTTTTTCGCCAACAACATTTCCTTCAAAATTGTGAAATCTCCTTATTTTAAAGCAGATTTAAAATTTTTTCTTACTTTACTAATTCATTTTTTATTGTTTCAATGTTAATGGGTTTAATATGTTATTTAATAAATACATAAATCAAATCATTGACGTGCTTAGAAGCTAGTCATTGATCTTCATCCAGGATATACGCCACCGTCTAGGTGACAACTAGGAGGCGAATTCTTGACGATATTTATGACGAACAACAACAATGTTTTTTAATGTTTTTTTAGAACCAAATACAATGAAAATTTGTGCAATTTCAGATAAAAAAATGTCTTCAGTTGGAAAGTAGTTAGGCCCGATTTGGGAAGAGTTTGAGAGAATTGCGCCAAATAGAGCTCGTTGTCGGCATTGCTCCTATGAATGTGCCTCGCTTGTAGACAGAATGCGAAAGCATTTCGCTAAAATTCATTCAAAACGGTATGATGGTGAAACGCCCTTCTTCAACATCTGGATTCTCGGGAGAGTCAACATCTGCACCTTCGACACCAAAGCAACCCAATAGGCTGTTTCAACGAATTCTCAATAACACAAAGGAAAATTTTGATAAAGACGTCGAACGTTTTTTCTTCGCGAAAAAACATTTCCTTCAGAACTGTGTAATGTTCTTATTTTAAGGAAGGTTTAAATTTTAGACTAATTGCGTGATTTAATGCTTTAACTAGAGTGGAATTAAGCACTCATTGCCTTTTCAGTGCAGCACTGAGTGAAATATCATCCTCTGAACACAAAAGTTCCTAAATTTGCTAAGAACTTAGAACAAAAGTTGCTAAAGGTTTTTTATTTCAGCCGAAGGCATATTCAAGTATTCAGAGATAAATTTGCAAATGCAATGGGAATTCCCGAAAACGTCAAACACATAATCTCAGAAACTTTGGATAATATCCCAATATCTTTATCAGAAGGAGTTTTCTACCTTCTGAATATTGTTTGCTCGCAAATGTGAAATGCCGTAATTAGCGCGCTTATATATATACATGTATATATATATATATATATATATATATATATATATATATATATATATATCTTTAAATGGGCTTCCACCACAGTAGGGGAATGCTGAAAGCTCAGTTACTACATAGTTATTACATCATCGCACGGTGATTGAAATGCACTCAAGGAAGATGGCACCCACTAGTGCAAGTCAATTATCAAAGTGCAATCTTTTTTTGTTTGATGATAAACCATTTTAAAACGTTGCTATTGGCTAAATTTTTATCTTTAAATTGTTGGTGTTTACATGAAAAAGGAAATCGTCAGCAGATAAACACTAATAGTATGCTCACCTTTGTGAAGAGAAATATAAATTCATTAATTACGTCACATCAACGCAAAAATGACAGAGCAAACATTATTATGTTAAAAGAATTCCAACAGTTTTCTGGCAAGAAATCTGAAAATTTGCGTCCCCCACTTTTAAATTTAGCAGTGTAGCCCTGTTCAGAAGAACCAGATAATCTGCAAAATTAATTGAATCAGTACAAAAAGTAAGGCCCAATGAGTTTAGCAGCTGACATTGCTATCCAGAACACATCTTAAGAGAAACACGAAGAATTTCAGCAGAATTAATTGAGTTTTCATAGCCCCATTCTATACAGCGGTTTATTTGCATGACCTCATAAATGGAATGTTGCTTCGCCAGACTAAAAGTTGTTACTGAAAAAGTTGATATCAACTGCATTTTTCTCTAACATGATGTCACACATTGACTTCCTCCGACACCATCTTCTTCACTTAGTTGCTGCAAAATCCCTAATTGATATGGGTGCATTTTAGCAGGTTCAATATCTATGATATCTTACCAACTGATGTGTCTAAAGATGCCGAGGTTCTTCAAATTAAAGTAGAAATCTGCTCTTTAAGTAGTTTAATGACTTTATCATCATTAATTACCTTTGCTCTTCCGGAATTGTCCATGTATCCGAAAATTTGTTAGAAATTGATAAAAACGTTTTGTCTGATAGCGGGATACTATTGCAGTCTTTAAACCATTTAATTGAAAGCTGATTACAGATTGTTCTATGTGATAATTCAATACACTCAAAATTCCTTCGTATTTCGTCGACATTTTAAAAAGTGCAAACATACATACGTTAATATGAATATACTCCCTTAAATTTTAATCTAACCAATCACATTAGTTTACCGAATTATCATATTATAGACAGATCTGTATGTATGCAGCTGTGTGTGTGTGAAATCAAAAAGTTAATTAATGAATACCTTGTGCAACAACTCTTAAAGGTTTTGCAAAACTTCAATAAGCAGTTTAATTAGATTGTGAACAAGTTCTAACGATTGAATAGTTTCCTATTTTGAATGTTTGCAACTAACGTTGTAAATTTACACATCATCACATCTAAAGATCATTATATAACATCTAAAGGAATTAAATTTTGATCTGAGAGTCTGCTCATATAGAAGAAAAACTTTTTCTTATATTAATTGATTTAATATAAATGAATTTAACAACGTAATGTTTATTTGAAAATAACTAATTGCAGAATCAATTTCTGAAAGCATTAAAACTATTTAAGACACAAATGGTATTTGTGCAATTCAATTACTTTATTGAGATAAGCCCTTTGTTTACAGCTATTTTTTCACACATTATGTAAGTGTGCACCGGTTACGCAGTTGCCTGAATGATTTTTCTCAAGCCTCTATTTTACAAAAAATTTCAATATTGTTTGCATATTGCGAAAGATACAAGACGTTTGAAGGTTAAGTTCCAACGAGGAAATTTACTTGAGCAATAAAGTTTTTATTTGCTTGAGAAAATTTTTGAATTGTGAATGATTTTTATTTCCAGGGTAAGATTGTAGTATTAAACATGGACTAATATTTCCTTTGTCAAATTTATCACATACATTGTTATTAATTGTTAAATTTGCTTAAAACAAGGTGATGGTGTGGATATTATAATTTTAACAAATTAATACAATGACAACCAAGGTTGGCATGTTTTCAACGCGACCTGTTTAAATCATGTTTTAAACAGTGTTGAAAACAACGTTTTTTAAATGTTCAAATTTATATAGAACTTTATGGAAAATAATTTTTGTATTTGGTTCATTCAAACTTTCATGACCGATTTTCGACCGCAAAAACCTTAAAACTTGCGTTTTGTTTACGTGCAGGCAACAAAAATACATGTTGATAAGTTCAAAATTCAATACTTGCTACTATATGTCTATGCATTTTTAGTAAAATTTTATTTCGTTGAGGTGAACCTGTCTATAAGAGCAAAAACACATTGCCTTAAACGATTTATTTTTAAAAAATACACTTTTTGGCCAACTCTGATAACAGTATCTGTAATCATTTTCTTTGTAAAACATAGTGTAATGTTTCCTATAAGGAAAACTGTTATTATAGAAATTTATACTCTCTTTAATTGGACCTTAAACTTGTTGATGATTACGCTGTATATTTAAAGTATTATTGTATAATAATTAATATTTATTTGTGATTTGAAATGAACATTGTCTAATAATATGAATGGTCTAACCTGAGACACCTTCTATTTTTGGTTGTAGTACAACTAATACCAACAATAAATAGTTAATTTGAAAAATAAAGCCAAGAATAAAATATGAAATATTTAGTCAAGGGTAACTTTGAACCTAAACTATAAATAAATGAAAAGCATCACGCAATTTAAGATAAGATGTAAAAAACATGATTTTTACCCATGAATCATTAGCAAATGCAAAATGCTGAATACAAATATGAAAAATTAACTTTAATTTTTAAAGTAGTCTTTTAAAATCAATTCTCTTTTCCCACCGAGTCAAGCAATCATTGAAGAATTCCAGACATATAATAATAATAATAATAATAAATGACTTTATTTAGCCGCTGAAGGCATACACTACAAAAAAACAAAAAACAAGTCAGGTTTTAAGGCAGCGAGGACAGTCGCAGGAGATGAAATAGGAGCAAACGGACGAGTAGGCGAAGTTGGAGAAGGGCTCAGCAAAGAGGAAATTCAATAAAGATTTCTTGAAGCTCGGTGGCGGGGAAAAGAAATCAATCGCTATTGATGATCCATACATTTACTATCACTTAATCTCTGTGGAGTAGCAAAAGTGAGTTCATTCGATATCATTCACCAAATTAGTAAAAAAAATATAGATCACTAGGGGCTAAATCTTGGCAATTTATGGTGAATAGGAAAAACCTTATGCATGAGTCAGTGACGAGCCTTCTATTTGTTCTTGCAAATTAGATTTTTATTGTTGGGACTCTCTGTGGACAAAATTCTGTATTTTGTATTTAATATGAAATCTATGACATTTTATGACATTTGATTTATTTGTTTAACTGCTGCTATTAGGGACTTATTTTCACAGAAATTTGACGTTCCTTAAAGATGTTTCACTACTGCATATCACTCTTTAAAAATATATGCACTGGTGAAAAAAAACCCCAAGGAAATTTTGTTTAAATTTTCTATAAATTTTTTTCCTTTTTTCCAATGGCGATTTGTCACTAATAACAAATACACAATTTATACAATTATTAGTTAATTATAAACATTTATCAGCGCCGTTGCTGAATTCTCCAAAAGAACAAACTGGCACTTTCATTTTTAATGAAGTTTATAAAAGTACTTTGAGATTTCATTATGATACTTTTGCTTTAGTGAATTTAATTAGAATCCTTAGATGATTCTCCAATTTTGTGTTTGCAAAAGAGCATTACCATTAAACTTTGAAATTCTAATCGTACATCATTAACATGAGAATGATTTAATACCCAAATGAGTTAACTGTTACAATTGAATCGTTATATATTATGGCTGGTTTCAATACGAAGCTGCATATTAAAGTTTGATTTGCATTCAAATAGTATAAATAAAAATAATTGAAGTTGAGGTCGTAATGAAAAAAATTCTTAAAGTGTCTGCCCTTATCATTGCAAAATGGAAAATCAGTTCAATTTATAAGAAGTCTAAAATATAAAAGGACAACTGCAGTATAGGCAGCTCGTAATTGTAAGCAAGGCAAGCAGCGCTTGTCTAAAGATGTACTAGTGCATTAATTTCATTTTAAAAATTTTTAGTACCATACATATTTTATAAATATATGCCAAAAAATAACCGTAAAATGCGCATTTTTATAGGTTATTTATATGAATAGGAGAGATATTCAATATTTCCGTTACAATACACCAATATTCACAAATTTCTCAATATTCTCTTCAGACGATTATATTCTATGATAATAACAACACAGAAATGGACTACTACATATTTATCGACAAGCAATTTTCTGAATGTATATGGAAAGTGAAGAAGAAATATTTACAAACGTGTTTTTTCAAGCAAACACTGTGCAGTCTTTTTTACACTTAGAGCAAATCAAATTGGATCTTTTCACTGCACTTCTGCCATCACTTTTTCCAATCCAAAAGTTGTTTTCGACGAAGTTTGTGAATCAGCATTATTTTTTCAATCTATTGCCATTTTTCTCTAGTTCTCTAGTGCACCTATAACGATTGAAGTAAACTCCAGCCTAGTCATTTTCTCATTATTGGAATTATGCTGATAAATTACACTGTGTGACAAAAAATATTTTTTTCTTAGTTGAGTAGATTTTGTTTTCTGCAGATTTCCCAATGTTCAAGATTAACTCACACTTCTAAATACGTTTCTTCAGTTTTTGGTGTAATTTTCCCATTGTTCATCACTAAACAAACTTTAATTTTTATGAAAAACACACAATTGAGATTTTAGAAAATGAAGTTTAGTAGACATTCCTGACAATATCCCATCTCTTAGATGTTGCGAGGAAAATTTTGGTTCGTCTCATGCTAACATTTAGCTTTGCAGTTATTGGAAGGTAATGAAGACCTTAAGAATTTATGATAGACGAAAATCACTATTAGATTCGCTCATTTGTCCCATCAAAATTTTTTGTAGGCTGAACATGCGTTCTCCTACATCAGAACATTTAAGTATTGGAGTTTAATCCTGTGAAGTGCAGGTTCAAAAGTTTTGTTGATAGCAAGATATATGAAAAAACCCCTTATTAATATATAAAATTGCCTGTAACTATTATTAAGACCAAACATGAGAATAGCAAATGACAATGGCTGTTGATCTTTAAATACTCAAGACTATAATATTTGGGTGTCAAGATCCAATATCCTGATAAATGCTAAATTTCTAAAAACTGCTTCAGAATATTTTTTTGGATCTTCGCTATATTTATAAAGGGTTGATATTTCAGAATATAATATTCGCATATGTAACAGAATTCACACAGTTCTTACATTTATAAGAAGCCAAATATTTACAGAGAAATTGTGAGTAATGTTTGGAGTGGTTATGTAGTATGCTACGGCCACAAAAGTACATAAGAGAAACTGAAGTTAATCAATTATTGTTGGAAATTCTTAGCAGGGAACTTCAATGTCCTATTGCCGTATATAATCATTAACTTAACAAAACAATCATATGCAGGCTTTCCAAAACTTAGAATACAAATTACTTAAAAAATATGGGTTTTTGTGTAAAATGGCATTCAAACTCATAATTCTCGCCCCCAAATTGACTGAAATCAGTGGAAAAAATCAGTCAACTAAATTTTGTGTCTCACAGCGTTAGATATGAGTTTAGAACCATTCTTTTAAAAATATTGAACACTACCTTTTTCCAAAACTTCACTGTCCTTCTATCATTCAAGTATGAGTATAGGATTTCATCAGATTTATTCACACCACCCATGAATTGATTGCAGGCATGATCAAAGCTGGTTTTATTTTTTCTGTTTTAAAATATATTCATTTCATTTTTACAGTGTCTTTTCCAATATTTTCATCAGTGGAAACGAGGATGACTGGAGTGTTTTTGGACTGCTTTTTACAATGAAAACACACTAGAATTTCTCAGTTGCTAAAAATTTAGGCTGGAAACTTTAGTTATTTTTACTTTAGGTATAAGATTTCTGTTGCATCTTATAGTGCCAGTTATGTATGTCCCTTTCTCTAAACCTTTGATACATATTCCTGGATAAAAACCGTCGAACAAAAATTCAAACTCGCACATGGTTTGTATTTGGAAAGTCCTTGTGATGCTAGAGTCTCATTGTTAATTAAATTGGAAAATTTTAAAATCAATTGAAATCTTTTCCTGGAAAACACGTTAGAAACCCTCGGAATATGAGGTGATTTTTTCAGTAAGAAGAAATAGTCCAATTTCTTGTGATACCCATTTCAAGCTTTATTGCCACAAATGCTTCCATTTCGTGCATTATGCAAGTCGTCCAATATTTCCAGTGCAAATGAGGTTTCAAATTTTAATGTGATTCAAAAATTGCAAACCATGCCAATTAGTTTTGATAACCATTTTGCTATACAAAAACTCAGTGAAAAATAAATTGAAATATTCCAGTGAGGCTACGTCATCTTGAGGAGCATGCTTTGGTCCACATACTTCCATGGTGTGTTTGTTTTGTAAACACAAAGTTCTTATTTTATTGGATCGTATTTTCAAGGTCATCGTTACTGTAACTTATAATATGCCGTTTACACGAGGCGGATGATCCGGTAAAAAGTGAATGATGCGGCTAGCCGCATTAAGGGCATCTACACAAGCTCCACTTTAGTAGCAGCATTATCTTGCCTAAATTTGTCCTTTGGGGCAGAATTCATTTCTCCGCATCAAGCCTATTAGTGATAGATAAATAACTTGTCAATCATTTCGTTTGCCTTTTTCAATGGTTATAGGTTTTCTAAATTGTATGAAACCGGATTAATAAAATCTTTAAAAAAACTATTTTTATCAACAAATGATGCCTTATTCGCTACTATGCCGAATTTAGCTGCTCCCCATCTTGTATAAATGGAGAAATAACAGGGAGAGCTGGGCGCCAGCTGGCTGAGCCGCTGCTGACATATTTTAAGTCAGCCAGCCACTGAAAATTTAGATGGCTGGGCCGTTTCATAACTAAAATTATAACAAGACATACGAAATGTCATAAAAAGGAAACTGCATTTAATGTCTTTGATATGGTAGTGACTCTTAACATTGATTATTAATCAGATTGCCTGTAAGCACAGGATTAACTTTTTTGCAGATAGATAGTTTCACAATACTGCTTGCATCATATACGATTTTACAGGGCTATAAGCCTCAAAGAGTTTTTATATGGAATATAATACAGTCTAATCCAGTTCTATAAATATCTCTCAGCCTTTTCGTGTTTGCCTCGCCAATAGTAGTCAGCTGAGGGTGGCGCCCCACCCCCCTCTAATAAGAGACAACCACCTATTGACAAGAACCACAATATCACTTCCGTTATTGCTCTCATAATCACTAACGCAGATTTCAAAATGTCCCATCCTTCAATATCTTTAGCTGAAAATTCACGATGTTTATTAATGTTTATTCTATATAATGCGTAATCTTTTCAGCAAATAGTAAAATTTATCGTTCAACTACATAATGTAATTTGTAGAATGCCTTAAAATGCGTATTTACGTGCGATATTAAATAAAACACATAAAAACAAAACCATTAACGCTTCGAAATATGAAAAACTCTGAATATACAACAAGGAAGTGTCGAATTTAAGTGTATGTATGTTTTTCTTTCTCCTTTTTTAAAGTTTATCCTAAAACGGTCATGAAGTTTGCATTTTTTAAATGCTTATGACGTAAAGATATCTTCATCTTAACACATTATTCGGTTTTCATAATGATTCAAGTGAGATGGTTGAATTCATTTAATAATGTAAGTTATTTTTGCATTTTAAAAAGTTAATATTATTAGCTTTGTTTAATGTGATTACAAATTATTATAAATCATTTTTTAAAGTTTATACTAAAACTGTCATGAAGTTTGCATTTTGTTCAATGCCTATGACGTAAAGATATCTTTATTTTAACAGATTATTCAGTTTTTACAGTGATTCAAGTGGTGATGGTTGAATTTATTTAAAGATGTAAGTTACTTTTGCATTTTAAAAAGTTAATATTACTAGCTTTGTTTCATGTGATTACAAAATAATATACAAATTTCACAATGTTTTTACATGTTTAACATTTTTGCTAACAAAAATTTAAATAAGACTTGTTGATAATTTCGAGATCTATGCATTTAGAAGCTTAAATTGGAGGTATATGCAAAGTAAAAACATTATGCAAAACGAATATTTGACAAATGTGTTAAAATATCTACTAATGAAACCATAACAAAAGGAAATGTGTCAAATGTATAAAAACCTATAGCAATACCTCAAAAAAACTGGATCTAAATCTAGTAATAAATATACATATTTTATACTCTCAAATAGTGGAAAAATACTTGGAAATCCAAAATATATTGACATTCTCTCCAATGCTATGATTTAGAAACTCTAACAATATCAGATTTATTTTTAAAAATTCTCAATCTCTATATGATTTTAAAACATTTATTAGGGAAATTGAGTTAAAATTAGGTTTTCCTAATTGCATATTGCGAGATATATATTTTATATTTAAATACAATGAGTAAATCGCCTTGAAAAAGTATTTATTTCATTTTATTAGTTTCTGATAATTGTAATTTAAGCTATATATTTCTATATATAGAAAATGTAGTTTAAATCATTTAACGATTGCTGTTGTGTTTTTATAATCTCATACACAATTACAAGTATATTTTAAGTACTATACGTATACTTAAATTTATTTTATATAGCTTTGATATTCATTTTCAATTTAAAAATTTACTTCTTTTCATGCAAACTGTGTACGACTATGTGTTTTGTAAAATCAATCAATTTAATCATTTTGCGTAAATGTATTTTTTATGAAAATGTGTTAGTCTTTTTGTAATTAAGAATGTTTTGCGAGTTTCATGACATCTAATTGATTCATTTTTGAAAAATTAAATGTATATCAGTACTGAAACTAAGGATTGACGTCGAAACTCAAGGAAAGAAAAAATGTTTTAAAAAAAGATGTAAGTCACAAATGTGAAAAAACTTTGGAAAAGAAATGTAAGTCATAAATGTGAAAANATTAATGCAATTTCACATGGCTGTACTGTGTTTTGTTTACATTCTAGCAGTTGAAGAATGACCATATTTAACATTTATGTTGACATTGTCCATGAAGCATGTAACTTTCTACACGTGTGAATATAGACAGCCGGCATAATGAAATTTCCCATTTATAAAACAAAGACAACTACTCTGAAAGATTTCAAACTTTTTGGTAAGCTATTTTTATAATTCAACCTCAGATATTGTTTTGATTCTTAACGCTTTTTACAATATTATCTCTAGTTAGCTTTACAGATATTTCTTTTAAAACATAATCAATTTTAATAAATTGCTGCGAATTTACTGTCTGATGTTAAATTAATTATATACTTTATAGAAACGTCGTTTGTTTGTTAATACGCATTTTTTATTGAATTTATTTAAACATTTTATTGTCATGTGTTTTATACTGTGATCTGTCACCTCATTTGACTTATTAACCATTGATTTAGATATGACCATGTGAAATTCATAATGCGGTTGTTTCCTACAGAATTCCCTCAACAACAAAAGATGATAAACTAACACAATAGACAAATATAATAGTACAATATATATGGTCATTATAAGCAAAGTGTAGAATAAATTACATTTTTGTCTTGTCTTAAACACATATGTGGGTTTTACCACATACATTTATTAAATATCGTAAAAATTTTCTGATAACCAGTCTTGTGTTACTAGGGCCTTGTGAGAAGGTGCTGAATCCTGCTGAAACACGTATGGACGTCCATTACACACTTCATCTATCCAAGGCTTGACAACAGTTTCTAAAACATCAATGTATTAAGCAGCATTGATTCTAAGGCCCTGTGGGAAGATGTGAGGGGGCATGGCATGACCCTCGCTACTCAAGACTCCTAAAACCATCACAGTTGCTGGAAATTTCATGTGCATAACTTTGGGTACTTCAGATGGATCTGCACATAACCATCTGTCATTTCTTCTGTTAGACTTTTGATCCTGGTCAAATTTTTCTCGTCAGAGAAAAACCAAAGCATGTCTTGTTCATGAGGATTTTTGATTTTGTTCAGTAACCGCTTTGAACGGATAAGACGGTTTTCCCTGGTCTTTGCAGACACAAATTGACCTTTCCTCATTACATAGGATTTGTATCGTATGTCTTAATGTACGTCAGTTCTGATCGTCCACTCTGACACATGCAGTTCCTTGGCAATGGACCTCATCAATCTTCCGGGATTCTCATCGATAATGTTTTCAATTTGCTGTATGAATTCTCGAGGTCTAATGGTGTCTGAACGTTGGGAATGATTTTCTCTTTGATGCAGGAGAAACATTGCCGCCACATCCCTCCAACTGCAACCTAACTTTGTGTACATATGATCTTACAACATTCAGAAAATTGCTGACTTCCAAATCACAGTGATTTGCCTTTATTGCAACTATGATTGCATGATTGCATGTCTTTTCATTTCATGATTTACCATTTTCATTAAGAAGGGTTATCTGAAATGAAAAATTAATTTTACAAATTATTTGAAAGCTTAAACTCATGAAAAAAAGAATGTCCTCAAATACCCCTCGCACCCTGTATTCCTATAATATGCTTCGCAGTCTTCACACTTAATTACACTAAAGGCATTTTCTATTGATATTATTATTGAGTTTCAATCCATGATCGTTGCCTAATTACATATTCTTCCATTTTGCAAACAATTCTCAATAGGATTGAAGAAAGGACTGTAGGGAGGCAAGTAGAATGAAAAACCATCCCACAAGATCACTCTAGCATGATGTATCCTAGCATTGTCTAATATGCAAGGGGATCCACAATATTTTTTCATGTCATTTATTTTGAAATTCCATTCAAACATTTGAAAATCGTTAGCTTTTCAGACGTGTAATGTATCTTGTAAAATAACATGCCTATTTTATTCATCGCTGCTAATATTGATATATTTCTAGAACAAGCATAAAGAACTGAAACTGTTACTCTTTGTCCTGCAAGTCATCGACATCTTTTTGGACGAGTGCTTACTTGAAACCCTACTTCATCAACAAAAATGAAAGATTCAGAAACGTGTTTCTGCTCGAAGATTCTAAATTCTTGAGAATATGTGTATATTGCAACTTCTAAATTAACAGTCATCTTTACCGATGCTTTTCAAATTTAAGGTTTTTACCCAGTTTATATACAAAGACTTTATTTAACGCCACAGAGACGTTTTTTATTCCTAAGCAGAAATGAAGATCAAAACTTTTTAGATGAGAAGGCATGAAGAAAATTTTTAAGGGAATCAATCCTTAATGTTGCCATTTAAAAATTTAAATATTGAGAAATGGTAATCCTTTAAAAATGCGGTAAAAACTATTCTTAAAAAATATATATTTCTGGTAAATCATGGCTAGGATACAAATATTACAATAATGAATACACGAAAACTCATAATTGAAATAGTCTGATATATTTTTTTGTAAATATTTCGGCATAGGTATTTTGGTTTTTTTATGAGGCTATTCAGGTAAGTTAAAAATTACTTAATTGAAAACAATTCTCTGAATTTCTTATCTGATATTGCTGGAATAATTATAATTTTGTCTTCCCTTGTGTGTTTTAAGAAATTTTACATGCTTTTCTTTCAAATTGAAAACTGTTTAGCAACTGATTTTTAAGAATCAACGTGTTTTTCTCAAACCAAATCATGAAATGCGAAATGGAATTCGAAGTGGATAACTAGTTAACAAAGATTTCGGCGAAGGTATATATTTAAGGATAATAGCATAGAAAGCTTGGAATTTCTAAAAAAATATTATCTATTATTAAACAACTTGCAAGATAAAAAAGTATATTTATGCAAATCTATACATTTTCAGTTTAAATCGATTCCTTCTTACTTGAAATTTTTAAATAAATTGGAACGTTTATATTTTTCAACCGTTGTGCATTTTCAGAGAATTTGTTCTGATTTGAATTTATTTCCACATTATATTTCAGATTAGTAAAACTGAATTTATAGCTAACTGACCGTGTTGCATAAATTTTTAATGCATATATATTTTACATTCCGCATATATTGTTATAAATATATTTTGCATCGTGCGGATGTGCAGTGATGCCTGGGTGCAATTACCATGGGACTGTCGATATGCAATTATTACTGAAACTTCAAATTAATTTACTCAGTGTTATATGCATTAAGCATAGCGTATATAATTACATATTTTCATATTTATATTGAACATGTATGTGGGAATCAACATAGGTCCATTTATAATTGAAGCATGTAGTGCAAAGACAATAACCCATTATTTGTAAATTGATTCAAAACGAGAAATCGCCTTTTTTAGTTTACATGTTTGTATCGTTTTTTATATAGTGTCGGTTAACGGATTCTTCATAAAGCTATAATCAAAAGCAGGGTCATTTCACAAGTTTTGCACCTATAGCAGCATGTAGTTAATCTTCACACAAGTGTTTTAGTCAACACATCCTCATTGCTTAGCAGATTTAAAGAAATAATTATTATATTTTGATAAATAATAAACACAATTTCTCTACCTCGGATTATTGAAGAGTACTGTGTGAAAACCAAAATAAAAGCTTCGGATTATTGGCCTAAAAATACGGT